>JBAMCM010000895.1:0-16513 GCA_037075145.1 Scaptodrosophila latifasciaeformis | reverse complement strand
GAACGCAAGTGTTGAAGCTTCTCTATTTTGCTAAGCTCATTATTATTTCCTACCACTGAGTTATAAGTGGCAAATAAATGTGGCCAATCCATGTATGAGCCACTAAATTTGGGAAGCTGGAGCTCAGGTATTCTAGTATTGCGCGACACATACCTGATATTACTACCATCATCAATAGTTCTTGGTAGTACAGTCGAATTAACTACGTGAGACCTACGATAGGCAGATATCTCACGGGAAAGCTTTGATTTGACTGTGTAATAGACTTCAGTAAAATGTGTTCTCATGTCGCTAGTTAATTCCATGAGATCCAGTTTTTCCAGAGAAGTTTGTGCTGCATCGAAGTCTGCATACATTTTCTCTACTCCCTCGAGGCGAACTTGCAAATCGCTTTTGTCGAAATCTTGAGGCTCGTGGGAATCTAGAAATTTATTTAAAGCACCAAGTTGACGCCATATAGATTGAGCCTTTGCTTTGAAGAAATCCAAGTCGTTTTGGACTGCCGTCGATTTGGGTGAAACAGATGATTGGTTCATATTGATGTTTGTATTTGTTTATTTATTAGTTTTTAATTAACCAGATCGAATTTAAGCTCAAATAAAATTAAAAAGGTTACAATTTTTGCTTATTTGAGCGATTACAGTTAGCATAAAACGCGGGAATATGAACAATAAACGATATGCAAAAGCAAACAGCTGATAAATATGAAAAGTATGCCGGGGTCAATGTCCGCAACCGAATTTATATACTTTATGCGAAATGCACTTTGAAACGAATTTGCGCGCAGCTTTGTTTGACGCTAACGAATGTTTGTGTATGCGTGTGTTTTGTGTCAGCGGTAGCGGACCGCTATAAGTTTTATATGCGTGTGGCTTAGACACCGAATTGGGTGCAAAGCGCAATTATTATTACTATATATAATAATTTTATTAAACCGAAACACACTAAATCACGTCGGGGTCACCAATGTTGTGAGGAATATAATATTTAGACTCTTTTCGAAGAAAAAGGAGTCTATTCACTTTGCTCTGATGTTTGTAACGCACAGAACCAAACATCGTAGACCCACAAAAGTTACATCTAGAATACTTAGAATCACTAGAGGAGTCGATATAGCCATGTCCGTCTGTCCGTCTGTCCGTCTGTTTCTATGCGATTCAGCTATTTTGCTGAAACTTGGTATTTAGCCTTCTTTTTTACCTAGGTAGTACACTAGTTTGAATCGGTCGGATCGGACCACTATATCATATAGCTGTCATACGAACCTAAATCGGTTTAGGCAATAACTTCCACATTTATTATCCGATCCTTTTCAAATGTGGCATGCGTGTTTTTTATTTTTTTTTTAATTCCTTTGTGCCAAAACAAAGGGTGACAAATAAGTTCGCCGAATAAAATTTCGTATATAAATTTTTAAGCCCGATTTATTTTGTATTTTATGTATATTAGTTTTACAATTTATTATTCTTCATTAGAGTTTTATTTGTGGATTTTCTGTTATATTAATTATTTTATTTTACAAAAGTATTATTGCTTCCGCGTATGCACAAGAGAAAAGTAAGTAATGAAAATTAACAAAGATAAAAAAAAATCCCAACGTTATCTTCGGGGTGCCGAAGATTACAGACTCTTTTCGAAGTTGTTTCTGCCGTAAATCACATGAACGGGGTTGGTCAGTTAATAGGGCCGATTTCGATTTGTATGACAGCTATACGATATAGTAGTCCGATTTAAATAAAATTGAGTACAAACGCGTATATTTATGTAGAAAACGTGTTAGACGAGTTTTGAAAAGATCAGTCAATAAATGTGCGAGTTATTCACTAAACCGATTTAGGTTCGTATGGCAGCTATATGATATAGTCGTCCGATCCTTACAAAATTTGGTACATATATTAATTGCTATAAAAAACACGCATGCCAAATTTGAAAAGGATCGGATAATAAATGTGGAAGTTATTGCCTAAACCGATTTAGGTTCGTATGACAGCTATATGATATAGTGGTCCGATCCGACCGATTCAAACTAGTGTACTACCTACGTAAAAAAGAAGGCTAAATACCAAGTTTCAGCAAAATAGCTTTTAAGACGACGGAGTAAATCGCATAGAAACAGACGGACAGACGGACATGGCTATATCGACTCCTCTAGTGATTCTAAGTATTCTAGATGTAACTTTTGTGGGTCTACGATGTTTGGTTCTGTGCGTTACAAACATCAGAGCAAAGTGAATAGACTCCTTTTTCTTCGAAAAGAGTCTAAAAATAAACTCGGGCGCGGCCGAGTTTGGGATACCCTGTACCTAGTGGACGGAATTAAAAAAAAAGGTGGCAACCATAGTCGGGTGGTAACCCTGGTCGCCTTCATTCACATAAATCCTCTGGTCTTAATATTCCTTTTAATCCAAAAACACATTGTTCACAATATTGCAAGCACGCCATCTATCGGACTGCTCATTGGGCGGATTGCAGGTTACGCAAGGGGAATTAAAATCTTGACCCTCAAAATTTGTTTTTTGTATATCTCGAGTAAATATGGTCCAATGTTTGATATCAATCGAAAGATTTTTAGATTCTTAACAACTTTTCAGAAGCAACTAAGAGCTAGGCGTACGCGCGGACAGACGGACGGACATGGCTATATCAATTTCTCTAGTCACCCTGATCATATTGTGGGTAACTTTGGGGGGTCTCCGACGTCTCCTTCTCTATGTTACATACATTTGCACAAACTTAATATACCCTTGTACCTTTTTAGGTACAGGGTATAAAGAGAGGAAAAGGTGCGTAGGCGAAATCAGCTGTGCAGCTTTACGCATGAGCTTTTGGATTAAGTTGGAAGGCGCGCAAGGTCATTGCATTTAAATATTGATTTAAAACTTTTGCGGTCTACTCCGATAGGGCTCTTAAATCCAAATTTTCCATAGAGTATATAAAAATGTTTTTCTGTAGATCCCAATTAAGTCCTAGTGATTTAGTTTTATCTCGACTGCCAATAGAAACAAGTGCATCTAGTGATTCTCCTAATCCTGCGCAATTTGAATACCACTTTGTAAGGATAAATCCATATATACTAAGGACTAAGTTTAATTCGGTGTATAATATATGTAATTCTCCTTGAGTATTAACACTTGCTAATAAGTCGTCTAAGTAGAAGTTGTTAACTAGTGCTCTAGAGGCAATAGGGTGCGATTCCTTTTGTTCATCGCTTATGTATTTTAGGCAACGAATAGCTAAGAATGGTGCACTCGATGTACCATAAGTAACTGTGTTCAGACGAAATATTTGGAGTTGGTCAGTAGGTGACTCCCTCCAGACGATAAGGTGAAATTAGCGTTGATTCTCGTCAATTAGAATTTGACGGTACATTTTGGCTATATCAGCCGTAACGGCGAATTTCCGCATTCTAAAACGTAAAAGAGTTAAAAATAGAGTTGGTTGAATTGTTGGTCCAACCATCAGTAAGTCGTTTAGAGATACTTGTGATGTACTCCTACTGGATGCATCGAATACAACTCTAAGTTTTGTAGATGAGCTTTGTGGTCCTAGCACGCATTGATATGGCACGAAGTAATGCGGTTCTCTCGGGATTGTGTTATCGGTTATGCTCATGTGATTCAGCGAAAGATATTCCTTCATAAATGCGATAAACATTTCTTGTAGTTCTGGTTGTTTGCACATTCGTCTCTCTAAAGAGAGAAAACGCCTTTTTGCAGTGTCGAAAGAATTGACTAGGCAATTTGGCGTAGTTTTGAATGGTAATGATACACAAAATCTACCCGAGGTAATGCGAGTAATACTTTTAAGAAATGACTCCTCACCAAGCTGTTGTTCTGGGGTGTATGAATTTGAGTTCACTTCATTTGGAATGTCTTCCAACTCCCAAAATTTACGAATAAATGTGTCCAAAGAAGAACAGTTTTGTACTGTGCTTATAAATGAAATAGGATGTTGTGTGATTAATTGATTTGATTTGTATCTACCGGCAACAACCCATCCTAATGCAGTTGCTCTTAAGTTGGGCAAACCCTCGCCACATTTGATGTGACCGTCTCTGAGGAGATCAAAGAATGACTCACCCCCAACAGCAAGTCAACCTTTTGAGGTTTGTAAAACAAGGGATCAGCCAATTCGATTTCTTCGGGAATATTTGAGATTATAATGGGTCGGTCTGGCTGAAACGATGATATTGATGACATAATTCCAAAATCTACTGTCATATTGAATTTTTCAGTGCGAGACCCGATAGGTGCTTGTACAACATGATTTATATTCGACTCTAAGTTGTTAAAACCTAATAAGTGAATGTCTTTTCGAATTGTTTTGAGTTTCAGTGTTTTGCATAATTCCTCAGTCATAAAATTAACCCGAGATCCTCCGTCCAAGAGTGCTCTAACCCAATGATCAGAACCAGACCGATCCTTAATCTTCACGATTGCTGTTGCTAGAATGACTTGGTCAGTTTCGCTGCAAGCATGATAAGCTAGAGCGGGTGGGATAATCTGGCTTTGTGAGATGTGTGACTCCGATGTCACCTTTTGTGGATTCTGACCTACAGATATGTGCGAGCTTGCAGGCAACTGAGGGATTGCTGAATTATGTTGTTGAGTGGTATTTGCGTACCTATGCAACAAGGTATGATGAGGCTTCGAGCATACTCTACAAGCTCCTGATTTGCAATTTGTAACTGAATGGCCTTTACGTAAGCAGTTAATACAGAGAGGTTGACTTTTAACAAATAAGAACCTCTTATTGCAAGGAATAGATGCGAACTCAGAGCATGAGTTCGCACATGAGTACTTCCCTTTCTATTAGCGCGATGAGTCTGTTTAAAGCCACAAGACGATTCATCGGCTGAAAGGTGCTGGAATCTCTTATTAAGAGCGGATTCAGTCTTGCCATGAAGGGATCATTGAGTAGTCTAGGCTTTCTTCCCATTTCGAACGAGTAGTTGGGCCTACTTTACTCATGGCAACATGAATGAGGATGGCTTCACAAATTTGTTTACAGTCCGCTAAAGAAGTTAGGGATCCATAAATTGCACGAATATTATCAATGACTGATCTTAAAGCAGATGAATTTGATTCTTGCATTTTTGGAATATCGAATAATTTCGAGATGCAATTAAATGCAATTAAGCAACTATTGTCATAAATTTGTTTTACAGCAGCTAGTGCCTTCGGATAATTGCCTGTAGTGACCTGAAATGCCTTGACTGTTCCTAATGCTTCTCCTTCTAAACATGATAGTAGATGATTGAATTTTTCGATATTGGACAAACTCGAATCACTGTCTACTAAGTTTTCAAAAAGACCAATAAAAATCTTATATTCTTCATAATCTCCACTAAATTTTGGTAACTTCTTCGCTGGCAACTGTCTGGCAGGTTTTATAGCGCTAATCATGGTTGAGTTTAAATTGCCTGTGTTTCCTTGAAAGGGTCGATCACGTTTGCTTAACAGATTCGCTTTGGTTTCAATGCATAACAATTCTAGGTCAGCTCTCGAAGCAATGTCCGGACTAATTTTTTCCAAATCTAATTGAATCTGAAACGCTTTTTCAATGTAGCTGTTTAAAATATCCAGTTGACACTCGATATGAATTGCATCTAAGTCTGGTGATTCAGAAATTGATCTATTAATTCGTTGAATATCCCTGGTAACATTTTTGTGCAATGTCAATGTCATCTATTGATCTGTTTCCCTTGCCCCGTTTCCCAGTAATTATCACAAAGGTCACGCCACGCGATCTGGTCTTGTTGAGGGTAATTTCGTAAGTGAATTTTATTAAAAGATTTACAAACTAGCTGCTCAAGCCACTCAACAGAGAGTGAAATGAGCACGAACAAACGAAAGAAGAGAGCAAGCATTGCTCTCCTTAAGTATGATTATGACAAGATAGGGTTGTCAGGCGGTAATTAATTAATATAAATAGAATTCAAATAATTTCAATGAAATGACTTAACACAGGTAATCTCTGTCAATTTCAACTTTAGCTACAAGGCTACCTAGCGTATGAAGCTCACTGTTGCATATTCCACGAAGACAATGCTTTTTCTGGCTTAACTTAACGTTTCCTAGTTTCTTAAATACATCTGATCTAATCAAACATAGATCACAGCCTGTATCAATTAACGCTGGGAATGAAACATTCTTGCAGGTTAACTTTTTGAAAATACATTTTCCACCAGAGCCTACTGTATTTACCATTGTGTTCATGCTCCTTTCCTGCTTAATTAAATTTGAACTAACACAATTTGCTGCTTTATGAGCTGGTTAACTGCATTTAAGGCATTTTACTGCCTGCTTACAATCTTTTGCCAAATGTGATGGATCACCACATTTGAAACACTTTCTAGTTTTCTTAGCGTCCGTTTTTTCAGCGTCAACTTTCTTGTCTTTACATCCTTCATCTTTTCCGCTTTGAGTTTGATGGCGACTGCTACGAATCTTTTCGTAAATTAAAAATTGCTCTTTCAACTCTTATACTGTCCTAGCTTGATACAAATTACTCTTATTACTTCTTGAATCGGGAATACCTTCAATAAAGTACTCGATTAAGCTTTTTTCGTCCAAACTAACTGACCTGCCTATTTCCAGTAGACTGTATAAATATTCTCTCTAGTGCTCACCCATACGCTTGCGCCGATTTCGTAACATACGATGAACTTCAATTGACGAAATTGATGCTCCAAACTCTGCCAACAATACTTGTTTAAGTGAATTCCAATCAGAAATTCCGTTATGGCTGCGCATGAATATTTTTGCTGCACCTTTTAGCAATTGCTTTGAATACATAAACTTTTGAAGGTTGTTCCAATGAACTGCTTCTGCGTTATCTTCAAATTCTTGAATCCATTGATGGCTGCCCTGATCCACTAAACTGAGACATTGATTCTTCAATATCCCTCAACGTAAATATTGAACGTGTTTCTGGAACTGTAGAGTTAGCTATCACCAAATCGTTATCATCAGAGGTATCATCGTTTACATCAACTTGCAATCCAAAACTTTCTAGCAATCGGTCTTGCAATGTTTGCTTTCTGCCTGTGGTAGGTAAGTTACGTTCGACCAACTTTTCTCGCAATTCTCTAACCCGTAATGCTAAGATTTCGTCTCTGTTCATGTTGTTACTGTTGTTGCTCGTGCTTTACAAGTATTTAAAATATTTTTAAAACAGAATATTCTTTTCTTGGTGGTAAATACTATTCAATTATTTTAAATATTTTGCAACTTTAAACCTTTTGTTTATAAATTTGAACAATATAAAATTTAAATAAAACTCAATAACCTACTGTTACCTCACGGTCGTTGCACAGCACTCCTGTATGTAGAACACGCAGCTGTTAAATTCGTCGCTCCGCTTTGCTTGATATCACCCTCTGTGATTTTCTCACTGCAACTCAGCCCTTCTGCTAACTGTCTGCTCCGGCGTACTCGAACTCTTTACAAATCTTCACTTTCAGCATCT
Source organism: Scaptodrosophila latifasciaeformis (assembly GCA_037075145.1). Classification (NCBI taxonomy): domain Eukaryota; kingdom Metazoa; phylum Arthropoda; class Insecta; order Diptera; family Drosophilidae; genus Scaptodrosophila; species Scaptodrosophila latifasciaeformis. The sequence continues at coordinate 9,043 of JBAMCM010000895.1, read as the reverse complement.
GCCAAGCCAATCCGAACTCCCACGTACACGCACTCCTTACAGATCGTCGCTTCTAGCCTCTGCCAAGCCAATCTACTCTCTCACGCACACGCACTCTTTTCAGATCGTCGCCGCCAGCTTTTGCCAAGCCAATTTGCTCTGGTAGTTCACTATGTGTTACGACAGAATACACACTAGTCGTCTTGCTCTAGCTCACTGCAGACATCGAGCAACTGGCGCCAGTCCGTACAAAAATTTTTAACGGTTTGCCACTTCCAGAGAATTGAATTTAACAATGTCACGCCGCTATTTTGGGATTTGATTTCCACAACATTCGCCACTCTGCCTTATAATTTTAAAGAATTATAGTGCAACCAAGTCTTTTCGGTGTCAGTGTTGTTCATTTTTTTTTTGCTCTCACAAATCTACTCCACATTAAAAGTATTTCACAATGTTCTTCTCATTTACGTCGCATAAGACGCTATATCCCAATTCTGACACCAAATTTGTAGAAAAGGCCGATGTTCGTCTCGTATACTTTAATTTAAACACTGAGAATTTAGTTTAGTTTTATAACATAATAGTTTATTGTTAATTGTGAAATTAAATGCATTTTAATTGATTCAAAAAATATGGAGCTTGAGCACACAACCGACACAACTGACTCTCTCAAATCGACTTCTCCATTTTCGATAGATCTTTTTTTTTATGTATATCGCGATTGCAGAGTTGTATCACACCTTGACTCATCCGATAATATTCTGATTTGACGACACGATTGATATCGATATTTAATTAAAACTGTCTAGTGTTGCGAACCGATTCCACATATATGTAGGAAAGGCCGATATTCGTCTCGATACTTTAATTGAAACACTGAGAATTTAGTTTAGTTTTATAACATAATAGTTTATTGTTAATTGTGAAATTAAATGCGTTTTAATTAATTACAAAAAAAAAAAATATGGGCTTGAGCACACAACCGACACAACTGACACTCTCAAATCGACTTCTCTATTTTCGATAGATCTTTTTTATGTATACCGCGATTGCAGAGTTGCATCACAACTTGACTCATCCGATAATATTCTGATTTGACGATACGATTGATATCGATGTTTAATTAAAACTGTCGGCCACTTCTAGTGTTGCGCACCGATCCCACATTCGGCCATCCTGAATCATCATTCGGTTCGAATGATGTTTCTTGCGAAATTTCATCTACAAGTTCCCATTTTTTCATGTACTCAGCTACTGTAAGAGTTTTTCCTGGACCTTCATGGTCACCAATTTTCTCTACTTCGTATCTACCATGTGGTACGACTATAACTATCTTATATGGACCAAAAAAATTTCCCTTAATCTTTAAACCTGATCCGTATTGCGTTCTTTTAATAGCAACTAATTCATTCAACTTATATTTTGATTCTTTTTTACGATTCTTATTGAACGTTCTGCGATTTTCCTGCTGGATTTCTTTTAAATTATTTGCTGCTTCTACACGGAGACTTTCTCTTTCATTCTCAAACTGTTCAATATAAGCATCATCAGGATATTTCTGCATATCATCCATTCTATTGACTCTCATCTCAACACCTGTTAAAGGTGTAAAAGGAGAGATTTTTGTACTAATTAACACTTTTTGTATGGCTTCAATATGTTTATACCAACTACAAGTATTTCCCTGGCAGAGCTTCGATAACATCGGTATTACAATTTTATGGACGCGTTCAACCTGGCCGTTTCCCCGAGGAACTCCTGTCGCTATCATTAGATGTTGTATCCCCTCATCTTCGCAATATTTCCTAAACATGTTAGAAATAAAAGCGGCACCTCTATCGGATATAATACGCTTAGGATTTCCGAACACTCCTGCTTGTCGCTTAAGCCTACCTACCACATTTTCATCTGACGTATTTTTAGTTGGGTACGAGATATCATGGTGATTGGTCTACCCTCTTGTGATACGACTGCACCGATGCCACTCGCTGACCCATCTGTGGTGAGGTCAAAGGGCTTTTTGAAGTCGGGATACTTGAGTATGACATCCTCCGATGCCAGAATGTTACGCAGTCTTTGAAATGCGTTGCGTTGAGTTTCAATAAACTCGACACAAATCTTCTTAGACATACTGACCGAACCGTTTTCCCCTTTCAGGATGTCTGTTATCGAGCTATGGCGGCAAAGTCTTTGATGAAGACTCTGTAGTAGCTGGGCAAGACAAGGAAAGATCTGACACTGTAGCCGTTTTTGGGTTCAGGGTATTCCTGAATGGCCTTCACCTTTTCTGGATCGGATTTAGTTCCATCCTTGCTTACTATGAAGCCGAGGTACACTACACTCTCTATGAAGAACCTAGTCTTTTCCTGGCTTACCCTCATATTCGCCTCGATTAGACATTTCAGCACAGTATCGATGTGGCGGACATGGTCGGACTCGTTCTCTGAGATGATTATGACATCATCTACATAGACGTAACATATTTTCCCGATTTGCTCTCTCAACACATCGTCTATGGCTCTTTGAAAAATGCTGCTCGCATTCCTCAAACCAACAGGCGGAAGGACGACTTGTCCGAGTACGTGCAGTCGAATCTAGCCAAAATGGCATCGAAATTTAGCACCGTATTGTGGGATACAAGCAAGGCTCCAGCTGCGCCACGAATTTTGTTTCTTAATATGGCAACAGCTTGGTAATGAGCACTGCTGCCGTTGTAGGGTTTGAACAGACCGTAGGCGTATATGGCATATGGTATATGCATCGGCATCGCGAAATCAAAATAAAAGCGATTAGAAACACACGGGCAGGGGACCAAACTAAGTGGAACCGATCCAGAAGAACCAAACCAGAAGAACCGAACTGAACGGGGATCACAAGGCAGCAACGAAGCGACGAGATTTTTACAAGTGAAGTGTGACGAGGAAAATCCAGGACAGTGAGGTGCAACCAGTGGAATCATAACAAGTGAACTCAAAATCGTGTTAAAGTGCCGCGTTACCCCAAAAGTTGGCAAGCCGCAAATCCACTGATTGGAAAAAGCCGTATCATCAGACTCAGAGAAATCGGAGTCAAGCGTGAAATTTCGGCGGATGCCAAATACCAACCTTGCCCAATTTCTCTGCAGCGAACCAGGCGCATCCTTCAAGGATCCGCAGGCGATCCTCAACTTTAGAGGCGAATCCTCGTGCGACGATAAGCCATCACTGGGCCAGTGCGAGCCAGATCGCGATCCAAAACAGAACAGTCGCGTGATTTAGGCGTGAGCCAAATTGAGGCACTATTCTGACTTGGAATTGATCCAGGCGGACTCGGCGAGTGTGAACGGCGGGAATCGCAGCGCGGGACACGGCATTCAACAAACCACGCAAAACTGTAAGAGAGCCAGATTTGACGCCGGTGTGGCCAAACTGTCAGTCTCGAGTGGGACAAGCAGGAGATCTTGGCGGACGCCAGGTCGCATACTGCCCAGAGCACTCGCAACGCGTTTCGGCGTGATCCAGGCGAGGGAAATCTAGGCGAGAACGAGGAACTTTGTGAGAGGAACCTCCAACCGGAGGACCTCATAGGAAAGTCTGTAATTAATATAAGCAAAGCCGAGAAGGCAAGGAAAATAAATCTGTGAAACGAAATCAAATCAGTTTTATCATTTCAAGACTATAAGATCACAACAAGTTATAAATTTGTTGCACCAAACCCACAGAAACCGGCTTATAACCGGGGAGCTGAAAGGTTCGTTACAGTCTTGAAAAAGTACAGCGCCTACAGCTATGTCGGACGCATCAGTAGTAAGGATAAATTTCTTTGAATAATCTGGTTGGGTTAATTCGATTTGCGAAATTAAATGTGATCTTAGATTCTCAAAGGTCGAAATACTTTCTTCATCCAGCGTTATTTTTATTTTTTTAGACATGTGTTTAGACACCATGCCATCGTGACCTTGCAACAATTTAGTTAGGGGAAGCTATGGAAGCATAATTTTGAACAAATTTCCTATAGTATCCGGTTAAACCTAGAAAAACGCGTAGCTCTCTAATGTTACGGGGAGGTGGATATTCCACGATTTATTCCATTTTAATCTTTTGTGGGTCAGTTTTTATGATTTTATATGACACTAAGTTTCCCAAAAATTCAGTTTCTTTTCTGAAAAACTTGGATTTTTCCAAAGAAATTTTCATGTTTCCCGTAAAAAGTATATCTATGATCTCTTGTAGATCATAGAAGTGCTGTTCTGCTGTTTCAGAAAAAACGATTATATCGTCAACATAAATGTGACAAATCTTTCCTATTTTTTCGCGTAAAATGTTGTCCATTGACCTTTGAAAAATTCGAGAGGCATTGGCCAATCCAAAGGGCCACCTAAGAAATTCATATTTCCCATTATTGATGGAAAACGCCGTTTTCTCTATGTTACTGAAAGAATTTATATTTTAATTTTACCCTTTTAAAGTCATTTAGATTTAAGTTTATTACAACCCTGCTAAATGCAACCTTCGACAGATATGTTATCGGTTGGCTCACGAAGAGCGATACCATAAATCGAAATCGTCTTGGGCGCCATTCTCAATTTGGTGTTCAAGACGATTGGTACGTATCCCGAATAACAATTACTTCTTTTTCAAAAATTAGTTCTTTTTCTATATAATAAAACCAATCTGTCATAAATATTCGAAGAGACAAGTGTTTTCTTATGTCGACCTGAACACCGGGGATCAACATTTTTTATTATCAATCTTCATGTGGAAGCTAGTCGCACAATTTGTAATTTTTCGTTGCCAATCTACATGTGCAAGTCCGCCGCACAATTTGCAAATATGAGGGAAGATTCCTGGAATAATTTCGCCGATCATCGGATATGTATATATGTATACATAAAAAAAATAGCTGTAATTACGTCGCCACTTATTAAGAAGTGATTTCACCACTAGCTAGAATTTTGTGCAAGTCTGACCCACAGCATACATAAAGATTATTAAGAAGTAATTTCATCACTACCTGGAATTTTGTGCAGTTCTGGGGAATCCCAAGATCAAGCCAACGCAAAAGTAAAGGAAAGCCCCCAATACGATTGGGTTTTGACACCAGCAACTCAATATGGAGACGCCTAATAAGGATTTAAACACATCAGCCACTGCTACTAACCAACACGACATTCAGACACCATCGGACGACTTGGACCTCACTACAATGGACAGGATGGAGGAACTGCAGGCTAAATTGCAAGAGCTGCAGAAGAAGTACAAAGAGTCACAAAACGAAAATAGGGAACTTCAATCATCATTGCTGTCGCTACTTCGTCTTGGTTCGCCGAACCTAGAAGAAGCTCCCAGAGATATCCCGAAAAACGTAAACACGCGCAATGATCCTGGACCTATAGAACTGAGTAAGATGTTGCCAAATTTAAATACACACTTGCCCTTGCCAAATCAAAGACAAATTCATGCCGATCCACAAGCCACATATCCGCACTCGCCGCTTCTGCCGCACTACTCTTATCAAAGTAGTCGCGTTATGATCGCGATACCTCAGCCAAACATCACATCACAACCACAGCCATGTGTACCTCCTTCTATGCCGTCGGCTACGACAAATGCACCTTCAAAAGGCTCTTGTTGGTTATGAGTACATCGTCCTGAAATACTCATCAGAAGTTAGCTCGACAAAGTCAGAGCCTTCCTAGCAGTAATATATAAAACTCATAGGCACCTTTTCTTAGCAAACAAGTACCGACCAAATGTATCGTTTGTAATAATAGTCACAAATTTTATAAATGTGAGGCCTTTATGGAAAGATCTTTGCCAGAAAAATGGGACATTGTCAAGAAAAACCGTCTCTGTTTTGGATGTCTTAGGCAAGAACACTTGTTGCAGAGTTGTCCCATCCGTCGTCAATGTAATTTTAATTCATGCTAAAAATACCACAACCGATTACTCCACAACGAAAAAAATCAACCATCGAAAACCAAAAATAGTCAGGACTTAAGTCCACAGAACAGTAAGGTCGAAACAACTACACACATAATAGACGCAAATTTGCCGCCAACAACACTCTTTAAGTTTTTACCCGTGACAATTAGTGGACCAAAGGGACAACGACAAATAAACGCATTTATCGATAAAGGTTCTACGGTCACCCTATTGGATGAGCAACTGGCAGAATCGTTAGGTTATAAGGGCATGAAGAGCCATATGACCCTCAAATGGTTTGGAATCAAAACAACAACGGAAAAGTCACAGAAAATAAATTTAGAAATAAGAGGATTGCTGTCTGATTCTCATGCCTTCCATATGAAAAATGTCAAAACCGTCAAAGAATTAATGCTACCTAGTGAAGCTATAAGTCAGTCTGAATTTCGAAAACATTTTCCTGTCCTTCGTAATATACCAATTGAAAATTATAATAAATCCGCTCCAAAACTTTAAATTGGAATGCCTTATATAAATCTGGTTAGACCAGTTGAAAAATTAAACTTAAGTGAAAGCTTCTCTGCATTTAGGACCAATTTGGGCTGGATGCTTTTTGGGTCCAATGAATGTCAACAAAAAGAAATTTTATGTCATGTGCAGGAAAGAAAAGAAATGGACGAGATTCAGAATATAATAAATCAGCTTATCAATGTAGGCATCTTTGGTGTAAAACTCGCACCCCCAATAAAATCAGAGATAGATATAAGATCTGAAAAATTACTAATGGATACGACCAAGAGACTGGAGAGGAGTTTTGAAACTGGATTGCTGTGGGTTTCAGACATTGAGATGCCAAGAAATTACAACACAGCTCTTCGCCGACTGGAAATTATTGAAAAGCGATTGGTGATCGAACTTGGTATTTGCCTCATTTTGCCGTCCGCAACATAAACAAGAGTAAACTAAGATTAGTATTCGACGCCGCAAACAAATGGTATCTCATTGAACTCGTATTTAACGAAGGGTCCCGATGCGTATAAGCCAGTTCAACTGCCGTCCATACTACTTAAATTTCGTCAAGGTAAAGTAGGAGTTTGTGCGGATATCAGGGAAATGTTCCATAGGGTATTCATACGCAAGGAAGACCAGGGTTCTCAGAGATTCTTATGGAGAGATTGCAACAGTTCAAGACCACCGGAAGTATATGTGATGAATGTCATGATATTTGGATCAGCCAGTTCACCCTGTTCAGCGCAGTATGTTAAAAATATAAATGCCGAAGCTTTCAAAGATGTCAGCCCCAGAGCAGTAAAGGTCACCACTATGTTGACGATTATGTAGACAGTTTTGAATCCATAGAAGAAGCTTATTCCGTAATTAAAGACGTCGTTGAAATACATGCAGAGGGAAATTTTCAGCTTCGCGGATTTGTATCTAATTCAAAAAAATTGTTACAAGAATTAATTGTATCTCTAGGAAATGTAAAAACGTCAATTAAGCTTAATCGTACGGAGCCACACACTGAGAAAATATTGGGTCTACATTGGGAGTTTGAAACCGACATTTTTTGTTTCATTTTAAAATTTAACGGGGTACCAAGTGACGTCGCAGAAGCCAAAGCACAGTTAACCAAAAGACAAGTCTTGTCAATGATTATGTTCATATTCGATCCTTTGGCTTCATAGCACCTTATGTAAAAGCCGAAATCCTGATCCAGGAGCTGTGACGCACAAAAACGACATGGGATGAAATCATACCAGAAAATCTACTAGGAAAGTGGATTGAATGGTATAGAGAGATGTCAAATATAGCGAATATAAAAGTCCCCAGATGCTACCATACACAGTTTATGCAACCTAATATTAATTTACAACTCCATATATTTGTATGGAGTATAGACTATTTAGGTAAAGTGTCGATAGTGTTTGTCATGGGTAAAGCCAACTGTAGCCCACTAAAGACATTATTTGTGCCCCGTTTGAAATTGCAAGCAGCAGTTATGCGAAGCCGGATAAAAGAGGGTATCTTAAGCAGTCATAATGTAGTTCCGAGCATTATTAATTTTTGGTCTGATTCAAAAACCGTAATTAATTGGATTCAATCTGATAGGCGCCGCTACAAACAATATGTCGCCCACCGTGTGTCAGAAATCTTAGAAAACACAAAAGTCGCCGAATGGAAATGGGTTCCTGGAACGATGAATCCTGCTGATGCTGCTACACGAATGTCATGTCATGGGCCATCCTTCCTTTGCAGGGAACCATTCGAATTGCCGAAACAACCAGATGATTTAAAAGAACATTACGGAACAGACGAACGACGACTGAAATTTGTTGGACAGATTATGATGGACACACTATCAAATATGATGGAGAAATTCAGTAGTTATGAAAAGCTCATGCTATTTTTTTTGTTGGGTGCAACGTGCAGCCAGTGCCTTTAAAAATCGAGCCAAGATTTGCTCATCAAAACCTAAATTACTAACCGCCGAAGAAATGCAGAACGCGGAAAAGTTTTATTGCCTTTCAGTTCAGCGAACGTGCTTCGCAGAGGAGATTCGAGAATTAGAAAAGGGTCGTCCTGTTTCGATGTCGAGCTCCATATACAAACTTACACCGGAACTCGACGAGGATGGAATTCTTCGATTAGGAGGATGAGTCGACAAGGCCAGTTGCGTGGGACCTCTTGTAAAAATACCCATAATCCTGCCAAAGAATCACAAGCTAATGTCCGCGATTGCGCAGTACTACCATGAACAAAATAAGCATTTAAATATTGAGACCACCATATGTAACATTAGACAAAAATTTTGAATACCATCAGTTCGTCGACTAGCCAAATATATAAAACTCAATTGCCAAGCTTGCAAACATTTGTCGGCAATGCCAAAGCCGCCGTTAATGGGTCAACTGCCCGTAGACCGTATGTCAGCTTATGTCAGACCATTTTCGTACACAGGATTGGACTACTTTGGACTCGTTTTGGTTGCAATGGGACGACGCCAAGAGAAGAGATGGGTAGCTTTATTCACGTGTTTAACTACCAGAGCAGTACATATGGAGTTATCAAAGGACTTATCGTCGTACGCAGCCATCATGTGCTTGAAGAAGTTCTGTTGCCAAAGAGGTTTCCGTGGAACTGCCAACTGCTCCTGCTCCTGG
>JBAMCM010000882.1:0-33166 GCA_037075145.1 Scaptodrosophila latifasciaeformis | reverse complement strand
CGAATAATCAACAAATTAAAACCCTGTTTATAACTCAAACCGTATTGTGACCTTTTTATTCCTGAAACTTTCAAGCGATAATATTCGCATAAAAGCTAACAAAAAATATTGTTAGCGCAACAACAGTTTTTAGTAAAAGTTTTTAATAGCACAAAATTTTGTTGAAATCAGAATCCTAGATCATATAGCTCCAATAGGGCTAATCGGACAAAAACTCCGATTTTTTGTTTTTTTTTTTTTTTTGTCAGAAATCGGGTTTTTTATGCACGAATCGCAGCCAAAAATACCATATGATAGTTTCTTTTTTTTTTCTCCCTACAGGTACAGGGTATCTCAAACTAGGCTGCGCCCGAGTTTAACGTTCCGAATTTTTTCTTTAATTTAAGGTTATTCAATAAAAAAAATAAAAAAATAAATGCAACGATGGAGCTCACTTGGATGATCTTCCTTCTCAAGGCAGGGGCTTCCTTCTTTACGTTGGGGGTCTTCTTTCCTCCATTAGTGGCTTCCTTCTTTACGTTGGGGGTCTTCTTTCCTCGATTATTATTGTTGTTTTAGATGTTTTTTGCTTGTAGGTCTCGCGGTTTGTCGGGTCTGTTTACCACAATTGCTTTTTGTTTTCTTTTTTTTTTGGTGTCCTTTTTTAGTTGTTCTTTTGATTTTTAATATTCCTTTTTTTTAACTTTTGTTGGTTTGTAATTCTTACACTTGCTAAGCATTAGCAAAACAGTTTGTCAATTTGGTCTTATCGGCGCACTGTTTTTTTTTTTATTGGTTTAGCACTTTGAGTTCCTTTTTATTTCTTATATGTTCACGACACTGTGTGGATAGTTTAACACTTTGAGGTTTCCCTTTTATTTCTTTCGGGTCCTCTTTATTTTGTTAATTTCTTTATCTACAACACTGTTTGAAATATTTAACACTTTGAGGTCTCCCTTTTATTTCTTTCGGGTCCTCTTTATTTTGTTAATTTATTCGTCCACAGATTATCGTTGCGGAATTATTTGTGAGTTCTTAACGGCTTTTAGAATCTTCGCCGCTTTGGATCAATAGTCCGGGTTAAGTTCACTCGCGACACTTTGATATTGTGGGGTTTAATATCTTTCGTGTGGTTAAAAAAAAAAAAAAAATTAACGCGAGGCCCACGTTGGGCGCCAGTTAACCAGACCGCGAACGCGTGATGGGAAAAAATTTAATTTTTGGGAAGAACCCTTCCGGCTTTATTGATCGCAAATTTAAGACGAAGGTTACAAAAGGTATTCTTAAGCTATTTATAGTTTGAAATTATGTCAAAGCTTAGGACACTTAGGACAGTTCCACTTAGGATGGGTGATGAGTGACCAAGAGGTCAATGTTTACATTTTCCAGCTGCGCAATTTAAATGCCTCTTGGAAAAGTGTTTCTTTATTGGGAAGGAGTGGGGGGTGTAATTGATACTGAGAAGAGTGGCTTGAGCCAGCGGTCAGGCTTCGGATACATTATTATGCTTTTAGGAAAATGGCTAAACAGTGCGGATAGATTGATCCTAAGTGGTTATGAAATTCTTTACAATTTGCATACTTAAAAGCAGAGGGTTTGTGGGGTGTTAACTGATTGAGGGTGACAGCCAATAGGTTTCGAAGTGGCTATGATAATTGATTATAATTTTCATAGTGAGTATTGAGGGACTGAGGATGATAACTTGGACACATTCATTGTTTATTTCTTTATTTTCATCATAAATCATATAGATGTCATACGTACCTAAATCGGTTTAGGGAATAACTCCCACATTTATTATCCGATCATATTCAAATTTAGCATGCCTATGTCTTTAATATATGTACCAAAGTTCCTAAGGACTATTACATCATATAGGAGCCTCCCCGAAGATAACGTTGGGATTTTTTTTCTTATTTTTTTTTTTTTATTTTAATTATGTATATAAATTTATTGGTTCGCGAGCGCGATGATCGAAAGAATATCTTGCCGGGTCCTCCAAATGTTGAGCGTACTAAGAACTATTAATTTTCAATAATAAAAGAGGCGAAAATTATTTACGTTATAACATTATGTTTTATTTATGCTGAAGCTTGGCCGAATACCTTGCTTGCATGTACCAACGAACGAAAAGCTAATGTAACTTATGCTGAAGCTGTGTACACATTTGAACTAACAGTGTTTTGCGGGATTCTTGAATGCGAATATATTTATAGTATAGTCAATATATAGGTATGTTGGGGCTGGCCCGAACAGTCATTGTTATTGGGTATTTGTTGTCAAAGATTCTTTGAATTGATATTTTCATTTTCAAAGACTTGTTTAAATTTGGTCTCGATTGAGTCCTCTGCAACCATGTTCCCAGTTACTTTCTTAACTACTTTAGCTAGTCCGTCTATTAAACCATTCTTTTCCCTTCATTGTTATTGGGTATTTGTTGTCAAAGATTCATTGAATTGATATTTTCATTTTCAAAGACTTGTTTAAATTTGGTCTCGATTGAGTCCTCTGCAACCATGTTCCCAGTTACTTTCTTAACTACTTTAGCTAGTCCGTCTATTAAACCATTCTTTTCCCTTCGTTTGGGGGTCAAGGAGTATATTCTGTACCTGAAGGGAAAGGGTATACTGGAAAGCTGTTCATGTATGTAACACCCAGAGGGAGACGTCGTAGACCCTCAAAAGTTACCCACAATATGATCATGGTGACTAGAGAAAGCGATTGGGCCAAGTCCGTCTGTCCGTTTGTATGAACGCAAGGATCTCAGAAACTACAAAAGCTAGTTATGAAATTTTGTGTGAAGAATCTATAGGACTTGGGAAAGGGCAAGTTTATTTTATGTTGATCCGATCCCCCCTCCCCCAGGGGAGCCATTAGTTAATATTTGAATAATCGCAAAAAGACTGAAAGAGCCAGGACAACCAAATTCGGTCAGTTGACCTCTTGAAAAGAAAAAGTTGGCTGGAAAATTTTTTTCGGGGAGCTCCCCACCCCCTCAAAAAGAAATATAATTTCAGAGCACTGGACTTTTTGCAACTTTCAGGAGACAGTAATCCACCAGGATTAGAAAAAATCAGACAATAAACACAGAAGTTATTAGTAAATGTGATGATAGCCCCCCACCACTCCCCCTCTTTTTGATCAGTCGAAAGCATTCATTCATTGCTTAATATCAAATATTTCGCAAACTATAAAAGGTAGAGCTATGAAATTTTGTGTACAGAATTGGGCAGGTTTGGTTATTATGTTATTCCGAAAACCACCGCAAACCCCCCCCACCCCCCCCTACTCACCCACTCCCCCTCAAAAAAAAATTAGATTTGCAAAATTTGCAAAAATGTAAAAAATTTTGCAGGCTTTAGCGGTACAGGGTAATTTAATTTCGGAAAAGTCCGAATTTAGTCCAGGGATAGAAAAGTATTACAAAAAGTCTGATCTCATTCCGTCCACAAATTTCCACGCATCCCACTGGCGGTTGGATTGCGAGCGAAGCGAGGCTTCAGCGGTACAGGGTATTTTAATTTCTGGAAAGCCCGAATTTAGTACAGGGATAGAAAACTATTACAGAAAAACTGATCTCTTTCCGACCACAAATTTCCACTCATCCCACTTGGGGATGGGCGAAGCCCCCTAGTTTATTATACCCTGTACCATACTTGGTAGAATTAAGATTTTGCAAATGTATGTAACATAAGTTGCCCATAATATGATCAGGGTGACTTGATAAATTAATATAGCCATGTACGTCCGCCTGTACGTCCGTCCGTGTGAACGGATTGATATTGATTGTTTCTGTCATAGTGTTTCCTGTCCTCTTCTTTTGTCATTGATGGATATTCGATAGTTACCGAACATATTTTCAGTCGATAAGTCTTATTATTATTATTATTATTATTATTATTATTATTATTATTATTATTATTATTATTATTATTATTATTATTATTATTATTATTATTATTATTATTATTATTATTATTATTATTATTATTAATTAAATTGTACACACTGAAATAGAATCGGAACGAATAATAAATGAACATTCCGAAAATTGAAATAAGCGTGCATATACTACATATATGTATGTGTTTTCTTCTTAGCTTAGTTTGAGTGTATTCTCTGTATATATAATGTGGTTGCTGCTTTGGTGGCCAAAGTGTTCTTAGGTCCATTTGGTGATTGATACTTTCTTCTTTGTTTATTTTACCTTGAAGTGGATCGCAGTCCATACTGAAGACACAATTGTGATTTATGTCTCATTCGAGTTATGTTGCTTTTAAGTGATGGGAAAGAGGTAAGAGTACGGTATTTTGAGGAGAAGTTGGCACTAGCACTAGTCGTGAAGGTGGAAGACGACGAATCGATGGAGCAGCTAATAAGAGATCGACGCAACTAATCACGAATTCAACGATTCGCGGAAGTAAACCATATAGCAAAAGCATGGAAGAACAAAAAATCCAACATCTGACGTCCGATGCCACAACTGTAATCCCAAGGGTCATTTCGCAAGGGATTGCAAGGGATAGCGCAATGCTCCCAGAGGAAGTCTGAGTACAAAGAAAAAACATTTGTAAGATTACTCCAAATTTATTTTACGCAAAATCCAAAATTATTTATGATTGCAGAGTGTCTAATAGACTACGGTAGCCCAATTCCTTCTGTAAAAAATCATGTTTCGAAATCATATTTTGGGCTGAATAAAAGCCAAGTTAATGCATTTGGAAAAATAAATTTTGAGTTACTTATTGTTACCGACAAGTCTATGAGCTTGATGTTGTTCTTGGAAGAGATTTCATGAACGCCTGCGAGCTAAAGATAAATTCAGATATGTTAAGAAGTATTTCATACAAAGGAAAGGTTCACGCAAAAGAAAATATGCATAAGTGTACAATAGAGTAATTCAGTGGTCAACAAGAAACGGAAAGAAATGTTAAGAAGTAACTGTTAGGCGACAAAGATGTTAGTAGAGAAACTGTTATGTAAAAAACTGTTAAAACTGTAAGGCGACAACGATGTTAGTAAAGAAACTGTAAACGTAAAAACTGTTAGGGAAAAAATGTTAAGGAAAAAACTGCTAAGCAGAAACTGTTAAGTGACAAGAGTTTTAGAAAAGAAAACCAAAGACACCATTAATCAAATGTGAAATGAATATATCGTTAGAAAAATATAAGCTTCGCTTCGGCTTTTGAGCATACTCAGTAATTTCATTTACAAATTACAAAAAATGTATTTACTCAATATTTATTTTAATTTGTTATACATGAAGTGATCTCTATCGAGAAGTCTCTACAAGGAGCTTAGGATGGGATTTTATTTTGGTATTTGGAAACCATCTTCTATTATCTCTAAACCAATGGGGACAGCTTAAAGTAGACATCAAAAGGAGCAAGCTTAGTAAAGATCAAGGATAGCATGAATAAGGCGATGGGAACTAATATCATAATTCATTTGTTGGTATTACAAGGTCAATAGACTTTAGCTTATGGAGCGCTGGCTTAATGGGAGGTAACTGTACCTGAAAGTAGTGGAAGGATTGTAAAAATAAATTTTCATCAAATTAGACCGTAAATTTTATTTTGCTATGTTCAGTATGTATATATATGATCTGCACAACTTAATTAAGAAGCTCGTAAGTACGACGATTTGAGACCGTTGGCGATGCACTCGAAACCTATAGTATCTAACGATTATGTAATTAGCTTAAAAATATAGAAGAAATATCATGGAACATTGTCAAGCTACTGAAAATATTAGTTTAGTTTTTACTATTATATTATATTATACGCAATAAATTTAGGTTATGTATTTTTACATTTATATTCTATATTTTTAATAAGCTGGTACAAATTACATTATAACATTAACAACTTATAATAAATATTATAAATATTGTGTTAGATATTGGGGTTCTTTATTATAATATCTTTATTTATTTCCAGTGGATTGCTTGTGTTTTTACAATTTAAGTTACGATTACAATATTGTCTTATTTAAAAACCAACGCGCCACAGTCAAGTATGATGCCTCATGCATGTTCAACTAGACTGCTCTTTTTTATTCCGCTCGCGATTAATGGTTCACCCAAACATGAGATGCCAGATAGTTATTTTATACATATTGAAACTTTACTTTCAAACATACCCCCTTAAAATAACAATTCTGAAGTTATAGCATAATTTCTAGAAAACCTTTACAGTGTCCATGCTTACGACCATTAAGACTCTTCGTCAAAACATCAGCAGGCATCTCCTCGATGGGCATATGCTCAATAGAGATTTCCTCTCTCGATACTCTTTCTCGGATCATATGGTGGCGGATGAAATCCAAAATATTTCATTAATTTTTGTGCGCTCTGGTTGTCATTGAATAAGCGTACAGTTGCAAAGTCCAGGCGAATACGACTTGGCAGACCCTTCAAATATAGCGCCCCCTTTATGCCTTCAGCCATCGCTATGTACTCTGCTTCGGTACTCGATGATACAACTGTCCGTTGCTTGCGTGCCTCCCAACTAATGGCAGCACCTGCCAATATGAAGCGTGTCCAATATATGAGCGCCCCAATCCGCATCGATCAACCCGTACAGATCCTCGGCCGTCTTAAAAAGTTAACAGCAAAAGCTATGTCTGGTCTGGTCGCAACTGAAAGAAACATTAAAGAACCAATTAAACTCTGGAAGGGATACTTTCCCATTTCCTTTTCGTCAGGAACATCTGGTCGTCTCAGCTGCAATTTCGCTTCCATGGGGGTTACAGCAACTTTGCAGTCTGTTATGCCAACTTTCTTCAATATGGCATCTTTGTATGTCTCCTGTGATAGGTGGACACTTCCCTCTTGCATTTTCTGCTTGAACTCCATACCAAGGCACGTGGTTACGGGTCCAATATCCTTCATCTCAAAGGCTTCACCGATATGTGCCTTTGTGCGCTTCAACCACTTTCGGCAATTTGAGGCCAATAATAAGTCGTCAACATATATTGTTAAAACTAGGATTTTCTCCCCTTCTTGCATCACGAACAGGCATGGATCCTGTTCCGTAGCTCGTAGACCAATCTCTTTAAGATTCGTAGTATGCTTTTCGTACCATCGGTGACCCGATTGGCGCAATCCGTATAAGGCCTTTTTGATGCCACAAGTAGGATGGTTCATCTGCGCCAGTGCCTTTTGCCATTTCCGTTGCCATTTCCGTTGCTCGAACGCGAGTTATACAATTACTCTCTCTTGCCTCTTCCCCGTCACTTAAAACCAAAACATAAATCACAATTGTGTTTTCACTGTGGACTGCGATCCAATAAACAAATAATAAACAAAATAAACAAAGAAGAAAGTATCAATCACCAAATGGACCTAAGAACACTTTGGCCATCAAAGCAGCAACCACATTATATAAACAGAGAATACACTCAAACTAAGCTAAGAAGAAAACGCATACATATATATACCCCAATAATTTAAACAGAGAAACACTCAAGATATAAGAACTATATTGGAGCAGTCGGTATTCGAATCAAAACCTTCAGCCGGGAAATATAAATAAGTGTACGCGAAAATTTTTCCGCAGAATAAATTTGATTGTGACATTAAATTGAGAAAATCGTAATATTGTCACAAACCAGTCAAGATAATACAGTGTGTATAAGGAAGTGAGACAATTAAACAGGGAGAGAAACAAAACCAAAATATACAAAAAAAAAAAAAAAACAAACCCAAATTTAGAAACCAAAATTTACAAAAAAAAGAGTAGTTATAAGATGGCAACAGAAAACTAATTTCAGTTTTGCATTCAAGCACTCACCCAAATTGTGGCAAATCAGCAAGTGGAGAGAGACATCAACAACCCTATGGCGAGGATAAGAAATAATATTGAAAAAGAAACTCGTTATCTTCCGAACATTACTTTACAGGAGGGAACACTTCATGGATTCATAGTTCCAGTGGACCAGGTGATGAGAGAATATGGAGAAAATGCAGACCAAGTCTTCAGTGTGGTGTTCAACACAAAAATACAAGGCCAACCCAGAACAATTCTCAACATAAACACAGGAACAACATGGGACGATTGTAAGGAGAAGCTGAGACACCATTATCGCCCCAGACTGGATCAAATGGGACTGACAAGAAAGATCAACAACCTAAGGGTAACTAGCATCAGAGAATTGGACATCAAAGTAAGAAACATTGTAGAAGAAATAAGAGATTTTGCAGTTTTCGAAAATAACGAAAGCCTTGTACTAATACAAAGAATTAAGGACTTGGCAGCAGGGCTACAGGCAGTTTGGAAATATACATAGGCTTAAATTTCGCAAACTTAAACCACAAACTATTAATCAGAAAAAACACAGACAACAATAATTCAAACAAAAACACTGAACAAAATAACGGAAGCCAACAAAAAATTACAACAACTAACAACAGAACCTGGGATATTCTAATAATTATCAACAGCCTCGAAACTCAAATAATAACCAAATAGACAGGAACCAAAGCCAAAATATAATATCTGACAATCCCCCACAAGCCATGAGTGTGGACAACTTAACAGAAGAAAATAATGAGGACACGGAGGAGGAAGATACTCAACCATTTGTTACCCAGTAGCCTCGGACGAACGTAAAATGTACATTGAGGGAACCATAGAGAGGGAACGCAGGTTTTTATTTCTAATAGACACAGGATCCACAATTAGCATAGTAAACACAAAAAGAGTAGAAGATAACCTTTATAAAAAAAAATCCCAACGTTATCTTCGGGGTGCCGAAGATTACAGACTCTTTTTGAAGTTGTTTCTGCCGTAAATCACATGAACGGGGTTGGTCAGTTAATAGGGCCGACTTCGATTTGTATGACAGCTATATGATATAGTAGTCCGATTTTAATAAAATTTAGCACAAACGCGTATATTTATGTAGAAAACGTGTTAGCCGAGTTTTGAAAAGATCAGTCAATAAATGAGCGAGTTATTCCCTAAACCGATGTAGGTTCGTATGACAGCTATATGATATAGTGGTCCGATCCGACCGATTCAAACTAGTGTACTACCTAGGTAAAAAAGAAGGCTATATACCAAGTTTCAGCAAAATAGCTTTTAAGACGAAGGAGTAAATCGCATAGAAACAGACGGACAGACGGACATGGCTATATCGACTCCTCTAGTGATTCTAAGTATTCTAGATGTAACTTTTGTGGGTCTACGATGTTTGGTTCTGTGCGTTACAAGCATCAGAGCAAAGTGAATAGACTCCTTTTTCTTCGAAAAGAGTCTAATAAAAAGTATTCAAAAACCATTCATGCCATTAAGTCAGAATTTGAAGCCAACAGCTTCTTGGTAATGACAGTAGCATCAAGTGAATTCCAATATTCACAAAAAGTACGTTCAAGGTGGGTAGCCTTGCCCCTAGACAAATCAAACAATTTCCTATTGGGCAAGGATTTTTGGGCATGAGCGGCTTCTATAGGAAATTTATTAAATACTACTCAAAAATCGCATACCCAATATATTTACAAAAAGCAAATCCAATTAACCAAAACGATCCAGAATAAGTTGATTCATTTGAAAACCTAAAAGCTCTTGGCAGTTCATACCCAGTGTCGAAATTCCCGGAGTTCGACAAAAAATTTAGTGTGACAACAGATGCGAGGAATTTTGCTGTCGGAGCAGTTTTGCCACAGCAGGGTCACCCAGTAGCGTTTGTAACAAGAACCTTAAATAAACACGAATGACTTTACAGTATAAAATATAAAGAGTTTCTGGCCATCGTTTTTAGGCACTATATGTTTCGTCCGTGATTCAAAATAATACCAACCAATAAGCGACTTAAGCAGAAAATATAAGGGAAAAGACATAAAAGGTAAACATAAGAGAGGGATTTTAAAACTCCAAGAATTGGATAACGAGATTCAGTATTCAAAGATTTCCTGTAGACAAGAGACAGTACCGTTGATAAACAAAGACAATGCTGAAGGATCAAATTTAGAAATGACATATACGATATAGGTATACAATGAATTTTGATTGACCTTTTTAGGGACGCAAAACAAATCAAATTTATAAAGTCCACTAAAAGAGTTGTAGAAATAGAAAGTGAAAAGGAACTTCACAAAGATATTGCACTGTACCACACAAAAGAATCACTACACAGCGTCGTGAATGAAGCATTTCATACTTTAAAGGAATAAATTTATTTCCCAAGATTATGAATTACCATAAAAACTCAATTCATGATTACAGAAACGCCACAATATAAAAACCAAACAATACATTTAGACATTTTTCATATCAATCATAGATCATTTGTTACAATAATAGACAACGTTTTTGAGTCGTACCTGTTAATAATATATTTAATCCGGCTTGTGAGGACCGAATTTTATTTCTTTTTGTGATTTATTTTATTTTATTTTATTTTATTTTTAAATCAAACTTAGATACACTTTTTTGTATGCCTTCATTGGTACGCGCTTATATGCAGACTTATGGGTGTTGAGACTTTCGAACAACTGTGTCGTAGAACTTAAATTTTATCATAAAAAGAACGATTCATTCGTTCGGCCCTGATCTAAAATACAAATTAGATCGCATATACTCGTACATTGAAACTTACGTTCTTTTCTAACATTAGATCGGTTACAATCATAAGTTCAAATTAACATTCTTTCACAACATTCTCCTCCCAAGTATTGCTCATTCAAAGGCAATATTTATACGTCGCAAACATTTAACTTAAATAATTTTACAACTGGTCTCTTATAAATATTTGTTTTGGTTTTAACTTCTGCGGATCTTATGCGACCGTCAGGAGCAGGAAATGTTTTAGTTATTATGCACTTGGGCCAACAGTTCCTTGGTAGGTCAGGTTCCAACATAAGCATAACATCTCCCTTCTCTAAAGGTTTATTATCTTTAAGCCAATAAGTATTGTCTATACTCGTGTCTCCACTTCTGCCAGGATACATCTGCCAATCTTTGGGAAGGTTTCCAATTATTTAGACAATTAATATCGGTGTTGCTTACGTTTGCATAAAAGGAATCTCTAAATTTAGGACCTATTTATATGTCATTTGGTGTTAGTGGCGTCAAATCGATTGAGTCAGCAGTGAAATATAGTAACTGTCGACTATTCATTATAAATTCAATTTCTGCAAACAGTGTTCTTAAAACGTACTCTCTCGGATAACGTTCCTTGAGCATAAATGATAAATACTTTTTAATCGATTGGATTAGTCTTTCCAAGGCTCCTCCCATGTGGGGGCTTAGTGGTGGATTAAATGTCCATTTTCATCTTTTCGATGTAAGAAACTGTGCAAACTCAGCCGTTGGTCGTTGACTTAAAACCTATGTTATTTCTTTATTAGCCTTAACAAAATTAGTTCCATTGTCGGAGTATATTTCTTCAGGGAACCCTCTACGGCCAGTAAACTGACGAAATACATGCATAAATGCATTACATGATAAGTCTTCACTAATCTCAAGATGTACAGCGCGAGTGTTAATGAGAACCTCAATTGGTCCGAAGTAATCTATGCCCACTTTCAAAAATGGTCTGGCCGTTGGAGTCACTCGGCATTGGGGAAGTTGTCCCATTCGTGGTATTTGTGGCATAGCATTTTTGTTTTTACAAAATTGACATAATCGAATTACTTTTTTGACTGTAATTCGGCATTGAATTATCCAAAATTTCTTTCTTAGACTAACTATCAAGGTATCCACAGATATGTGGCAATTCTTTAAATGATAGTAGTGTATTATTAGCGTCACTATTAGACTGTCTTTGGGCAAAAAATCGGATTCTTAGAATCATAATCGAAGTCGGAAATGTTATCCAATCGTCCTTTTAGTCTGAGAAGTCCATTATCCGATATGATCACCGGAAGTGATTTCAGTCTGCTTGAACTATCAACAGGTTTTCCTTTTACTAAGCAATCTATTTCTCTACCATAATACCTCTTCTGTATAGTCGCAAATATCAAAATTTCAGCCCGTTCAATGTCCCGTGTTGTCAACTCTCCCTCGAAACGTTTCCCTTTCTCCCTTTTGAGATTATTTTGGTATCGTAAAATCCAAGCCGTTGCTCTGAGGTATCTCATCCAATTGGAAAATCTCTCCGGGTTTGGAAGAACCACTAAGTCATCAATAGTTGTATGTACATTAACATATTCCACTTTACTATCGTCTTTGTCTATTGAAGAGTCATATGACAATTTTCCCTCCGGTAATTGTGATTCCGGTTCTCCTGAAAATCTGGCTCCCTTCAACCAAACCCTAGTCGGTGAGAAGTCAATGTCATGGACTTTAGTGGCTTCGTCTGCCGGGCTTAGCTTAGTCGGAATATACCTCCAGTTGTTGACACTAGTTAATTCTTGAATCTCACCTAATCGTTGAGAAACAAATGTTTTAAGTCATTTGCTACTTGATTTCAACCAATAAAGGATTATCTGAGCGTCTGTCCATAAATACGTCTTTATGATCTTTATATTGAGTGTTGAGTGTTCACTCAAACGTGCTGCTAGTAAGGCACCTTGTAATTCCAGTCGTGGTATCGACATTGGTTTAAGTGGGGCGACTCTGGCTTTTGCTAACACTAGTGACGTATCAATGTTGGTCCCGTCATTAAATCTTAGGTATGCACACGCTGCATATGCTAGTCTTGATTCATCACAAAATATGTGGAGTTGTATATTACAGTCCTTTTGTTTGCTATTGTGACATTAGAATGAAAACCCAATGGATCATAAATAGACATTGTTAGTTTCAGAATTTCTCGTTTGGTTGGACGTCTCTCGAGGTCAAGAATATGTAGAATATGTATGTTTCTAGAAATTCCATATTGAATGAAAAAATATCCTTTTCAAAATCCCACATTAATCCCAAAACGCGTTCTTCAGTCAGTCTTTTAATCTTTGATGATGATTCCTTAGGCTTTCAATTGTTCTCAATCTGTACTGAAACTTCCCTAGCATTAGATATCCAATTGCATATCTCAAAGTCTGCTTGTTTATGGACAAAAGTGAAATCCTTAATTACCTTTTCAATATCTTCTGCCCCTCCCAGACAATTATCCATGTAATGTGTTGACACTATTTCCTCACAGGCCTGTGGAAATTCACTTTGAAAATCCATAGCATTACGATTTCTGGTATGTTGGGCAATACAGGGGCTACATTTAGCGCCAAAAAACAAAACCTGTATTTCGTATATGTCGGGGCTTCTTTCTCTGTCTCTTTCTCTCCATTGGATTCTTTGTGCATGTCTATCTTCTGGTATTATTCGAATTTGCAAGAACATCTCGCGTATGTCACCAACAAATGCTATTTTGTGTTGTCGAAAATTCATAATGACAGATACCAATTTATTATATAGATCTCGTCCGGCCAATAGGTAATCGTTCAAACTACTTTTATGGCTTTTAGCTGCTGCGTCAAAAACAATCTTTAATTTGTTTGGCTGATTAACATTCTGAACACCGAACTGTGGAAGATAATATGTCAAGAGGTGTCCTTTCAAGATGTCTTTTAAGTCAAGTTTCTTAATATAACCTTTTCTAATATATGATTCAAATACTTCGTAATACCTTTGTCCGAATATAACATTCTTATTTATTCTCTTCTCCAACATAAGAAGTCTATGATATGTAATTTAATAACTTTTCTGCAATTGATCAACTGTGTCTTTCCATAGTAAACCGCATTCAAACTTTTAACCCTTTCTCTGTAAAGTTTTGTCAATTATTTCTATACATCTTTTCTCATCCAATGAAACTAGATCATCCATTGATATTGTCATTTTACTGTCTAATGCCCAGTAGGACTTTACTAATACATGTAATACTCCCAAGTCGTCAGTTCCCTCCTCACTACTTTGGCATTCTTTTATATGGAACATAAAATTCGTTTGGTTCCCTGGATTTGTCACATCGACGTTGCCATGAATAACCCATCCTAAAAGCGTTTTACTACTTGCTGGTCCATTGAAGGATTCATGATTGTTTTCTGGGGCGTAGAAGTGTTACAGGTATAATCTTAAGTAGTACCTTACTTTGGTCTAAATTGATATTACAATTTGCTTCTGTTGTCAATTCTGGATTCTGCGTTTTTGCTGATGCTGGACTTTGTCTCACCAAGACTTCTGGCTTTTCTTTATGTAATAGTGTATGGTGATTATAAGTACAATTATTGATATTACAAGTTTTTTTTGTTTACAAATTTTGTAGGAATGATTTTTTCCAAGGCATGCAATACAAAGGTGATTTTTGGAGACATGCTCCCAGCGCTTATAAATATTTAAGTCCTTAAATTTATTACAAAAATGCACATAGTGATTTTTAGCTTTACAAAAATTACATATTTTATTTGTTTCCTGTTTTTGGTCATTTATTTTCTCGTTAACCACGAGTGTTGTTTCTTTAGACCTGCCTAAGCCGTATCCTAACAGCTATGTGGCTTTAATCTTTTTCTCGACCCATTTTTGGAATATTAGTAATTTTGGAACATTTCGATCACATTCTTGTAAATACTGCATGAATGCCATCCTTTGATGTATTGTGAATTTATCTAAAATTTCATCAAACAGAATAGGATTTCGTAGATGGTCACCCTCAATCGCTAACAATGTATGTGTCAAATTTACGATAAGGTCAAATAGTTGAATTAGTTTTTCCAATTTGTCATCTTTTAATGATGGAAAAGCTCGAATTTTTTCTACCAAATGTCGAATTATATGATAGGCACTTTCTTAGACGAATAATATTCTCATAGTCTGTGAACTTACAAATTTCTGTGCTTGTAACGAATTCTGAATAAAATATGGGCCACTCTAAGGGATCACCTAAAAACTTTGGTAGATCCTAGGTGATAGTTTGTCGAGCCATAAAGCTTTGCTGCATATTATAGTTGCTAGAATCAATGTCACTATTTCTGTCGTATTCCAACTTACGTGGTTGTTGTCTAACCCATTCGTGTGTTCTGGCGTTCGGTGCTGTCTCGTCCTGATGTGTCTTTGTGTCTTCCAGGCTGTGGTCTTCTTTGGATCGTTCTGCTTCGAGCTGCTCTTGAAGTTCGGCTTGTTGTCTGGCTAGAAATGCCATCTGTATTTCCAATTTGTGAATCCTGGCTGACTTCTTTGAATGTTTAGAGCTTACTGATGTTTTGTCCGTTTGATCGTCATCAGGTGTCAGTATTAGTTTCGCACGTTTATCTGCATTACCAATTCCTGTGATAACTTGGTTCTTTGATGAGGTAGGCACTACTTGGGATTCATTGTTGACATTGATAGAAGCCGCCAATGTCTGCATTTTCGCATTTGCTTTTGTTGTTGATCGACTTGTCGGCATGATGAAATTAATTTATTTCTCTGACGGGTAGTCTGCAACTGTGTTGCTAGTAAGTACACTCTCGGTGGTGTAATTCCGAAAATTCCAGTGGCGTTGCTGTTTGCAACTGTCTGTTGCGTTGTATACTAAGGTGCCGTTTTTTGCAACTGTCTGTTGCGTAGTATACTAAGGTGCCGTCTTTTGCAACTGTCTCTTGCTGTGTGTATTCAAAGGCGTCGTTTTTTGCAACTGTCTGCTGCTGTGTGTGAAAGCAAGGTCAGTACAACTGTCTGTTGTTCAGGTGCTTCCAAACGTATATTTTTCTTTCGACCACTAGTACAAACTTGCAAAGTCGAATCCATATGCAAAATGGAAAGGCTCCGAAGGACCATGTTGTTGAGTCGTACCTGTTAATAATATATTTAATCCGGCTTATAAGAATCATGTTGTTCAGTCGTACCTGTTAATAATATATTTAATCCGGCTTGTAAGGACCGAATTTTATTTCTTTTTGAGTTTTATTTTATTTTATTTTATTTTTAAATCAAACTTAGATACACTTTTTTGTATGCCTTCATAGGCACGCGCTTATATGTCGACTTATGGGTGTTGACACTTTCGAACAACTGTGTCGTAGAACTTAAATTTTATCATAAAAAGAACGATTCATTCGTTCGGCCCTGATTTCGAAAGAACTAAAAATACAAATTAGGTCGATTATACTCGTACATTGAAACTTACGTACTTTTCCAACATTAGATCGGTTACAATCATAAGTTCAAATTAACGTTCTTTCACAACATTCTCCTCCCAAGTATTGCTCATTCAAAGGCAATACTTATACGTCGCAAACATTTAACTTAAATAATTTTACAACTGGTCTCTTAATAAATATTTGTATTGGTTTTAACTTCGGCAGATCTTATGCGACCTTCAGGAGCAGGAAATATTTTAGTTATTATGCACTTGGGCCAACAGTTCCTTGGTAGGTCAGGTTCCAACATAAGCATAACATCTCCCTTTTCTAAAGGTTTATTATCTTTAAATCATTTCCGGCTGTACAATAAGTATTGTCTATACTCGTGTCTCCGCTTCTGCCAGAATACATCTGTCAATCTTTGGGAAGCTTTCCAATTATTTAGACAATTAATATCGGTGTTGCTTACGTTTGCATAAAAGGAATCTCTAAATTTAGGACCTATTTATATGTCATTTGGTGTTAGTGGTGTCAAATCGATTGAGTCAGCAGTGAAATATAGTAACTGTCGACTATTCATTATAAATTCAATTTCCGCAAACAGTGTTCGGAGTATATTTCTTCAGGGAACCCTCTACGGCCAGTAAACTGACGAAATACATGCATTACTTGATAAATCTTCACTAATCTCAAGATGTACAGCCCGAGTGGCCAAAAAAATTGGATTCTTAGAATCATAATCGAAGTCGGAAATGTTATCCAATCGTCCTTTTAGTCTGAGAAGTCCATTATCCGATATGATCACCGGAAGTGATTTCAGTCTGCTTGAACTATGAACAGGTTTTCCTTTTACTAAGCAATCTATTTCTCTACCATAATACCTCTTCTGTATAGTCGCAAATATCAAAATTTCAGCCCGTTCAATGTCCCGTGTTGTCAACTCTCCCTCGAAACGTTTCCCTTTCTCCCTTTTGAGATTATTTTGGTATCGTAAAATCCAAGCCGTTGCTCTGAGGTATCTCATCCAATTGGAAAATCTCTCCGGGTTTGGAAGAACCACTAAGTCATCAATAGTTGTATGTACATTAACATATTCCTCTTTACTATCGTCTTTGTCTATTGAAGAGTCATATGACAATTTTCCCTCCGGCCATTGTGATTCCGGTTCGCCTGAAAATCTGTCTCCCTTCAACCAAACCCTAGTCGGTGAGAAGTCAATGTCATGGACTTTAGTGGCTTCGTCTGCCGGGCTTAACTTAGTCGGAATATATCTCCAGTTGTTAACTAGTTAATTCTTGAATCTCACCTAATCGTTGAGAAACAAATGTTTTAAGTCATTTGCTACTTGATTTCAACCAATAAAGGATTATCTGAGCGTCTGTCCATAAATACGTCTTTATGATCTTTATATTGAGTGTTGAGTGTTCACTCAAACGTGCTGCTAGTAAGGCACCTTGTAATTCCAGTCGTGGTATCGACATTGGTTTAAGTGGGGCGACTCTGGCTTTTGCTAACACTAGTGACGTATCAATGTTGATCCCGTCATTAAATCTTAGGTATGCACACGCTCCATATGCTAGTCTTGATTCATCACAAAATATGTGGAGTTGTAAATTACAGTCCTTTAAGTCTAAGTGTGTTTGCCCAGAATGCACATTGTTCATCTATTATGGCGTCATCTTATCCTATTCCACTGTCCCAAACGGCTTGTAGTAAGATTTTGTTTGCTATTGTGACATTAGAAAGAAAACCCAATGGATCATAAATAGACATTGTTAGATTCAGAATTTCTCGTTTGGTTGGACGTCTTTCGAGGTCAAGAATATTATGGTATGTTTCTAGAAATTTCATATTGAATGAAAAAATATCCTTTTCAAAATCCCACATTAATCCCAAAACGCGTTCTTCAGTCAGTCTTTTAATCTTTGATGATGATTCCTTAGGCTTTCAATTGTTCTCAATCTGTACTGAAACTTCCCTAGCAATAGATATCCAATTGCACATCTCAAAGTCTGCTTGTTTATGGACAAAAGTGAAATCCTTAATTACCTTTTCAATATCTTCTGCCCCTCCCAGACAATTATCCATGTAATGTGTTGACACTATTTCCTCACAGGCCTGTGGAAATTCACTTTGAAAATCCATAGCATTACGATTTCTGGTATGTTGGGCAATACAGGGGCTACATTTAGCGCCAAAAAACAAAACCTGTATTTCGTATATGTCGGGGCTTCTTTCTCTGTCTCTTTCTCTCCATTGGATTCTTTGTGCATGTCTATCTTCTGGTATTATTCGAATTTGCAAGAACATCTCGCGTATGTCACCAACAAATGCTATTTTGTGTTGTCGAAAATTCATAATGACAGATACCAATTTATTATATAGATCTCGTCCGGCCAATAGGTAATCGTTCAAACTACTTTTATGGCTTTTAGCTGCTTCGTCAAAAACAATCTTTAATTTGTTTGGCTTATTAAGATTTTGAACACCGAAGTGTGGAAGATAATATGTCAAGAGGTGTACGTTCAAGATGTCTTTTAAGTCAAGTTTCTTAATATAACCTTTTCTAATATATGATTCAAATACTTCATAATACCTTTCTCCGAATATAACATTCTTATCTATTTTCTTCTCCAACATAAGAAGTCTATGATATGCATTTTGATAACTTTCCAGCAATTGATCAACTTTGTCTTTTATCATCCAATGAAACTAGATCATCTTGTTAAATTGTCTAATGCCCAGTAGGACTTTAATAATTCATCTAATACACCCAAGTCGTCAATCCCCTCCTCACTACTTTGGCATTCTTTTATATGGAACATAAAATTCCTTTGGTTCTCTGGATTTGTCACATCGACGTTGCCATGAATATCCCATCCTAAAAGCGTTTTACTACTTGCTGATCCATTTAAGGATTCATGTTACCTTTCCGAGTCAGTCCCCAATTATTTTGGCAAAATAGTATTCTAGGTTGTGCTCTGTAATAAACACACACTTTAAAATTTTCCAAAAACTTCCATTTTTGAGCGAAGTCATCATCGTTTGCTATCTGTTCGTCAATTAGACTAGTAGTGGAAGCTTCATCCAAAAGTGCATATGCGTGAATTTGTTTTCTGGGGCCTAGAAGTGTTACAGGTATAATCTTAAGTAATACCTTACTTTGGTCAAAATTGATATTACAATTTGTTTTTGTTGACAATTCTGGATTCTGCGTTTTTGCTGATGTTGGACTCTGTCTAACCCAGACTGGATTTTCTATATGTAATAGTGTATAGTGATTATAAGTACAATTATTGATATTACAAGTTTTTTTTCGTTTACAAATTTTTAAGGAATGATTTTTTCAAAGGCATGCAATACAAAGGTGATTTTTGGAGACATGCTCCCAGCGCTTATCAATATTTAAGTCCTTAAATTTATTACAAAAATTCACATAGTGATTTGTAGCTTTACAAAAATTACATATTTTATTTGTTTCCTGTTTTTGGTCATTTATTTTCTCGTTAACCACGAGTGTTGTTTCTTTAGACCCGCCTAAACCGTATCCTAACAGCTGTGCGGC
This sequence comes from Scaptodrosophila latifasciaeformis, assembly GCA_037075145.1. Lineage (NCBI taxonomy): Eukaryota > Metazoa > Arthropoda > Insecta > Diptera > Drosophilidae > Scaptodrosophila > Scaptodrosophila latifasciaeformis. The sequence continues at coordinate 13,622 of JBAMCM010000882.1, read as the reverse complement.
TTTAGTCTTTTTCATTTTGATCACATTCGTGATAATACTGCATGAATGCCTTCCTTTGATGTATTGGGAATTTATATAATATTTCATCAAACAAAATAGGATTTCGTAGATGATCATCCTCAATAAAAGTAGTGAAACAACTGCTTCTCTGGCTCTGCTTGATAGACACTTTCTTAGACGAATAATTTTCTCATAGTCTGTGAACTTACAAATTTCTGTGTGTTGCGATAGTGAGCCTTTTCACTAACTTTTAAAAGCACCAGTAGCCCAAAGAAATTAGTCACAATATATTTGTTCGGGCCAGCCACAACAAACCTATCATAAATATTTTCGCATTTAAAAATCCCGCCAAACACTGTAACTACTATAGTTAGTTCAAAATATGTATAGATTATTAAGCAGCATCATGCGTTATTGCACTGCCTACTTTGTTATCTTCTTGTTCTTACTTTCGGTTAAGCTTACACATAAGTTCCCTTGTACGAGCTTTTATCTTGTTTCGATGTCGCTCTGTTATATTGCAAGCAAGGCAATCGGCCTCGCTTCAGCATTAGTTTTGGTTCGTTCGTTGGTACATGCAAGCAAGGTATTCGGCCAAGCTTTAGCATAAATAAAACATAATTATAACGTGAATAATTCTCGCCTTTTTATTATTGAAATTTAATACTTCACTAAAAACTTTTAGTGCGCTCAACATTTGGAGGCCCCGGCGAGATATTCTTTCGGTAATCGCGCGCGCGAATCAATAAATTTATATACATTGAAATAAAATAAAAATAAAAATTAAGCCGCACTAACACAAAGACACGCTTAGACACAAGCATTTATATATTTAAGCATCAGCAATTGAGTTCAGTGAACACGTAAGAACAGTTAGTGACGTGAAATAAACGGTAAAGACAATTGATTTTGTGACGTACAGTGCGCGCAACAAATAATTATAAAATATGGAAAACACTTTAGACGATACCATTTCACCAGTGCCTGTATAGCCTGAAGCTCAGAAGGCAAAATTTTATAAACGCAAGTCTGCGTCAATTCTTGCTTCTGCTGAGCGATTGGATCTGTCATTTAGCCACTCAATAGTCGCTGCTTCAGAAGAGCAGGAAATATTGGTACGACTTGAGCTGATAGATCGCATGGAAGCATCTTTCAATTTGGCCCATGATGCTTTGGAGGAGCTGGATTTTAGAGAAATCGGAAGTGAATTGCGAGAAAATTTCGACTGCTTAATTCTCGCTCTAAAGTCCCGCCTCAGAGTCCAGTTGAAGAGACGACAAATTTTGCCATCCTCTACACTGTGCCAAGAAACCTTGAATCATCCCACTGGACCCAGTGTTGCTGAATACTCTTGTCGAGTGCGACTGCCTGATCTCAAGCTGCCAAACTTTTCTGGAGGATATTCCGAATATGCGGAGTTTAGGTCAATGTTCAACTCTATTATTGACCAAGAATGCGGTTTAAGCAAAGTAGAAAAATTTAGATATTTGCGATCGGCGTTGTCAGGATCAGCGTCGGAAGCGATTCGAGCTTTGGACCTCTCCAGCGATAATTATACAATTGCATTGCAAATTTTAGAGGGAAGGTTTAATAACAAGCGTTTAGTTTTTCAGGCACACATCAAGGAGATCCTTGGCTTAAAGAGAGTGGAGTCTTCAACATCTGGGAAGCTGAGGGACTTTGCCGATAAATTCAACGTTCACAGATGAGCCTTGGAGTCGCTGGGCAGTCCAAACGAAATCGCTGATTCAATTGTGATTTTTACCTAATTGCAAAAACTCGACATTGAAATGCAATCTAATTGGGAAAGGCATGCCGCAATGAACTATAAGGAATCGTTGCCGTCTGCAGACAACTTCTACATATTTTCGGACAATCGGTGTCAAGAGCTGGAAAGCGTTCAGCAGGCCATAAGCTTGCATAAGACCAGTATTAGCACATCGAATCAGGGTACTAGCCAATCCAGTAGCTCTTTCGTTGGAACTCAGGTAAATTCAGATCCTAGTTGCGCCTTTTGTGAGGAGCCTACTCACGGAATTTATTCATGTGGTACATTTTTAAACTTATCGCCTGCTCTTCGACACAAGGAGGTTAAAAAATTGGGACTTTGCTACAATTGCTTGAAGCCAGGACATTATACCAAATTTTGCAGTGCTGGGAATTGCCGTTCTTGTGGATCAAGGCATCACTCGCTGCTTCATTTTGAAGTGCTACAGCCTGTCTCACCGCCGTCATCATCTTCGAATGGAGCATGTGATGTTCCATCCACTTCTCTTTATGCCCAAGTTTGCCCCTCTGATGTGTTGCTTCTGGTTACCGCTGTTGTCCTCGTGCGTAATCGAGATGGTGTGTTCGTACCTTGTAGAGCATTGCCTGACTCAGGATCTCAGTTAAACCTTATCACGGAGCATATTGCACATCAATTGCAATTAAAAAAAAGTAGGTCCTCGGTCTTTATTTCAGGACTTGGGGATGTGGCTTGTGGATGTGATTTTTTACTTGGTGCCAGTTTATTCTATGATCTTCTTTGTGTTGGCCAAATTAAAATTAGCCCTGAGTTACCACTTCTCCAGAAGACTCGTCTTGGTTGGGTTGTAGCTGGAGGAACTCATCAAACTTCAGGTGATTCGCTAGTGGTTATGCAGAAGGACGTGGATCATATTGATTATCGCCTGGAAGAGTTGGTCAGAAAATTCTGGGAAATGGAAGACTGTGAGAAGGCTGCTCATCCAAGAAGCAAGGAAGAAAAAGAGTCTGAAGGCCATTTCAAAAAGGACTGTATTTGTATGCCTCCTGCAGACTCCAAACCTTGTAGACGATCGGTCATCTCCGCCATTACACGATTCTACGATCCTCTTGAGCTGCTTGGACCGGTGATTACGAAGGCAAATATATTCTTGCAACACCTTTTTAAAAACCGACTATCATGGGATGAGAGCCAACCTCTGGAACGTCACACGACCTGCTACGAAACGTGCAATGGATTTCTTAATATACCATTTCTCTCTTTTCCCAGATTTGTTTTGAGTCCTGAAGCCAAACTTGAACCCGAAGTCAAACAGATGGGCATATTTAAAGGACCGACTTATTGCCGGTCTGACTCTACAGTAGCACGTGCCTGGATTCGAGAAGAGCCCTTTCGTTGCAACACATTTGTGGCAAACCGAGTGGCTACTATTCAGGATCTTAGTAGCAGCGTAGAATGGCGTCATGTTCCAATATCGTTAAGCCCTGCTGACACTCTGTTCAGAGACGCACACGCCGATGCCCTGGCTCATATCGAGCTGTGGTTTTATGGTCCAGCAAATTTAGTTAGTTCTTGACCTGATTGGCCTACCCAATATCCTTCAGAGAAATCCACCCTGGAGTTGCGAAAAAATGTGCTAATGGTCAAGTCTCTCCAACCGGACTTAGAGGCCAGCTCTAAAATGGTCAACAGTTTCGGATTAATGCAGCGAGTTTTTGGCTTCACTTACAAATTCATTAAAAAACTGCGTCTGGTGTAATCAAAAGGGAAAAAACTGTAACTACTATAGTTAGTTCAAAATATGTATAGATTATTAAGCAGCATCATGCGTTATTGCACTGCCTACTTTGTCATCTTCTTGTGCTTACTTTCGGTTAAGCTTGCACATAAGTTCCCTTGTACGAGCTTTTATCATGTTTCGATCTCGCTCTGTTATATTGCAAGCAAGACAATCGGCCTCGCTTCAGCATTAGTTTTGGTTCGTTCGTTGGTACATACAAGCAAGGTATTCCGCCAAGCTTCAGCATAAATAAAACATAATTATAACGTGAATAATTCTCGCCTATTTATTATTGAAATTTAATAGTTCACTAAAAACTCTTAGTGAGCTCAACAATATTTCCTTTCAATTATTTATTTGGCCACGCAGGGTAATTCAATAGTCTTAAGTTTAACAATAGTTTTTGTTGTGCACCCCCACGAAGACTCGACGACTCGAGCCAATGGACATTTTAAAGGGGGCAGATTTTCATCTTTGACTATGACGATATCGTTAACTCTAAATCCAGGCTGTGGGTTGCGCCACTTGGCGCGCTGTTGCAAAGTAGTAAGCCATTCTTCACGCCATCGAGACCAGAATATTTGTTGGTAATATGTTATCTTCTGCCGGCGATCCAAACGATTGATATTAAGCCCAGTAACATCAGGTTTTGGAAATAAAGACAGAGGAATAGTACCCAAGAAATGTGCAGGTGTTAGGACGTCCAGGTCTTCAATGTTCTCTGAAATTGACATTAATGGACGTGAGTTAATTATAGTGGCGATGTGACAGACTAATTTGCGAAGATCATCAAACAGTAAAGGAGAGGACCCAACAGCACGATAGAAATGGAATTTTGCTGTCTTAACTGCTGCTTCCCAAAGTCCTCTAAAATGAGGTGAGCGGGGGGGTATAAATTTCCATTCTATGTCATCCATTAAGCAGAAATTTTGTACAGTTTGTCGATGACCAGAACTCCAGAACAGCCTTTTTAGATCTGCCAATTCGTTTTTTGCGCCAACAAAATTAGTGACATTATCTGACCAAATACGATTTGGCTTTCCTCGGGTACAAATAAATCGTTTAAGTGCGCTGAGAAATGACGATGTTGTGAGATCTGGAACCAGCTCCAGATGTACTGACTTTGTGGCGAAACAAATGAAAATGGATATATAGCATTTAGCATGCACCTTGCTTCGAACACCACTCTTATAATAGAACGGCCCACAAAAGTCTAATCCAGTAACATTGAAGGTACTTGACGCAGTTACTCGATCCTTTGGAAGGTCTGCCATAATGTGCTCAGCTAAACGTGGCTTGGGTCTAAAGCAAATTATGCATTTGTTCACAGCATTTGCTATTGTTTTTCGTCTACCAATTGGCCAATATTGCAGGCGAATATGCGCTAGTAGGGCATGGGGTCCGGGGTAGAGATTGCGACGATGAAAACGCATAATAATAGCTCTGGTAACGGGGTGTTGACGTGGTAAGATAATTGGATGGTGTGACTGAAATGCCAAAGCAGAATTTTTCAATCTGCCACCTACACGTATAAGTCCGTCTTTGTCAATGAAGGGCGCCAGTGAAGCTATAGAGCTTAATGAGTTCACTGGGTGATTTTTCATCAGCTGCTTGCATTCTTCATTCATATGTACCATCTGAATGGAGCGCAATAACATTTTTGTTCCCTCTTGAATGTGTTCCAAAGACAGTTCTGCCATGAGTTGGCAAACTTGCATCCACTGGATGCATCCGAACTGTTCAAAAATCCAAGAAAGACCTTCATCCGCAATTCAGGTAATGATTTTATAGCAAGGCCAACTATTTCTTACTGTAGTTAAATACGCTAGGCCATAAGCCCACAAATCTGAGTACAGAAGCTCGCTTGGTAGTGCTCCTCTTGACAGTATATCCGCTCGATTTAGTTTTGTTGGAACGTAGTGCCATTCCATTCCAGAGGCAACACTTTGAATTAAAGAGATTCTTAGCAGTGAAAATTTGAAACTTTGATGGCTCTTCCTTTAACCAGGATAATACGAGTTTTAGGCTTCACTTACAAATTCATTAACAAACTGCGTCTGGTGTAATCAAAAGGGCTGTACACAAACTCTGCCGCCTGCCCCGTAAGGATTCGGTTGAAACACAGGGTTTCAACGGGGGGAGTATGTTCGGGCCAGCCACAACAAACCGATCATAAATATTTTCGCATTTAAAAGTCCCGCCAAACACTGTAACTACTATAATTAGTTCAAAATATGTATAGATTATTAAGCAGCATCATGCGTTATTGCACTGCCTACTTTGTCATCTTCTTGTGCTTACTTTCGGTTAAGCTTACACATAAGTTCCCTTGTACGAGCTTTTATCTTGTTTCGATATCGCTCTGTTATATTGCAAGCAAGGCAATCGGCCTCGCTTCAGCATTAGTTTTGGTTCGTTCGTTGGTACATACAAGCAAGGTATTCGGCCAAGCTTCAGCAAAAATAAAACATAATTATAACGTGAATAATTCTCGCCTTTTTATTATTGAAATTTAATACTTCACTAAAAACTTTTAGTGCGCTCAACATTTGGAGGCCCCGGCGAGATATTCTTTCGGTAATCGCGCGCGCGAATCAATAAATTTATATACATTGAAATAAAATAAAAATAAAAATTAAGCCGCACTAACACAAAGACACGCTTAGACACAAGCATTTATATATTTAAGCATCAGCAATTGAGTTCAGTGAACACGTAAGAACAGTTAGTGACGTGAAATAAACGGTAAAGACAATTGATTTTGTGACGTACAGTGCGCGCAACAAATAATTATAAAATATGGAAAACACTTTAGACGATACCATTTCACCAGTGCCTGTATAGCCTGAAGCTCAGAAGGCAAAATTTTATAAACGCAAGTCTGCGTCAATTCTTGCTTCTGCTGAGCGATTGGATCTGTCATTTAGCCACTCAATAGTCGCTGCTTCAGAAGAGCAGGAAATATTGGTACGACTTGAGCTGATAGATCGCATGGAAGCATCTTTCAATTTGGCCCATGATGCTTTGGAGGAGCTGGATTTTAGAGAAATCGGAAGTGAATTGCGAGAAAATTTCGACTGCTTAATTCTCGCTCTAAAGTCCCGCCTCAGAGTCCAGTTGAAGAGACGACAAATTTTGCCATCCTCTACACTGTGCCAAGAAACCTTGAATCATCCCACTGGACCCAGTGTTGCTGAATACTCTTGTCGAGTGCGACTGCCTGATCTCAAGCTGCCAAACTTTTCTGGAGGATATTCCGAATATGCGGAGTTTAGGTCAATGTTCAACTCTATTATTGACCAAGAATGCGGTTTAAGCAAAGTAGAAAAATTTAGATATTTGCGATCGGCGTTGTCAGGATCAGCGTCGGAAGCGATTCGAGCTTTGGACCTCTCCAGCGATAATTATACAATTGCATTGCAAATTTTAGAGGGAAGGTTTAATAACAAGCGTTTAGTTTTTCAGGCACACATCAAGGAGATCCTTGGCTTAAAGAGAGTGGAGTCTTCAACATCTGGGAAGCTGAGGGACTTTGCCGATAAATTCAACGTTCACAGATGAGCCTTGGAGTCGCTGGGCAGTCCAAACGAAATCGCTGATTCAATTGTGATTTTTACCTAATTGCAAAAACTCGACATTGAAATGCAATCTAATTGGGAAAGGCATGCCGCAATGAACTATAAGGAATCGTTGCCGTCTGCAGACAACTTCTACATATTTTCGGACAATCGGTGTCAAGAGCTGGAAAGCGTTCAGCAGGCCATAAGCTTGCATAAGACCAGTATTAGCACATCGAATCAGGGTACTAGCCAATCCAGTAGCTCTTTCGTTGGAACTCAGGTAAATTCAGATCCTAGTTGCGCCTTTTGTGAGGAGCCTACTCACGGAATTTATTCATGTGGTACATTTTTAAACTTATCGCCTGCTCTTCGACACAAGGAGGTTAAAAAATTGGGACTTTGCTACAATTGCTTGAAGCCAGGACATTATACCAAATTTTGCAGTGCTGGGAATTGCCGTTCTTGTGGATCAAGGCATCACTCGCTGCTTCATTTTGAAGTGCTACAGCCTGTCTCACCGCCGTCATCATCTTCGAATGGAGCATGTGATGTTCCATCCACTTCTCTTTATGCCCAAGTTTGCCCCTCTGATGTGTTGCTTCTGGTTACCGCTGTTGTCCTCGTGCGTAATCGAGATGGTGTGTTCGTACCTTGTAGAGCATTGCCTGACTCAGGATCTCAGTTAAACCTTATCACGGAGCATATTGCACATCAATTGCAATTAAAAAAAAGTAGGTCCTCGGTCTTTATTTCAGGACTTGGGGATGTGGCTTGTGGATGTGATTTTTTACTTGGTGCCAGTTTATTCTATGATCTTCTTTGTGTTGGCCAAATTAAAATTAGCCCTGAGTTACCACTTCTCCAGAAGACTCGTCTTGGTTGGGTTGTAGCTGGAGGAACTCATCAAACTTCAGGTGATTCGCTAGTGGTTATGCAGAAGGACGTGGATCATATTGATTATCGCCTGGAAGAGTTGGTCAGAAAATTCTGGGAAATGGAAGACTGTGAGAAGGCTGCTCATCCAAGAAGCAAGGAAGAAAAAGAGTCTGAAGGCCATTTCAAAAAGGACTGTATTTGTATGCCTCCTGCAGACTCCAAACCTTGTAGACGATCGGTCATCTCCGCCATTACACGATTCTACGATCCTCTTGAGCTGCTTGGACCGGTGATTACGAAGGCAAATATATTCTTGCAACACCTTTTTAAAAACCGACTATCATGGGATGAGAGCCAACCTCTGGAACGTCACACGACCTGCTACGAAACGTGCAATGGATTTCTTAATATACCATTTCTCTCTTTTCCCAGATTTGTTTTGAGTCCTGAAGCCAAACTTGAACCCGAAGTCAAACAGATGGGCATATTTAAAGGACCGACTTATTGCCGGTCTGACTCTACAGTAGCACGTGCCTGGATTCGAGAAGAGCCCTTTCGTTGCAACACATTTGTGGCAAACCGAGTGGCTACTATTCAGGATCTTAGTAGCAGCGTAGAATGGCGTCATGTTCCAATATCGTTAAGCCCTGCTGACACTCTGTTCAGAGACGCACACGCCGATGCCCTGGCTCATATCGAGCTGTGGTTTTATGGTCCAGCAAATTTAGTTAGTTCTTGACCTGATTGGCCTACCCAATATCCTTCAGAGAAATCCACCCTGGAGTTGCGAAAAAATGTGCTAATGGTCAAGTCTCTCCAACCGGACTTAGAGGCCAGCTCTAAAATGGTCAACAGTTTCGGATTTATGCAGCGAGTTTTTGGCTTCACTTACAAATTCATTAAAAAACTGCGTCTGGTGTAATCAAAAGGACTGTAACTACTATAGTTAGTTCAAAATATGTATAGATTATTAAGCAGCATCATGCGTTATTGCACTGCCTACTTTGTCATCTTCTTGTGCTTACTTTCGGTTAAGCTTGCACATAAGTTCCCTTGTACGAGCTTTTATCATGTTTCGATCTCGCTCTGTTATATTGCAAGCAAGACAATCGGCCTCGCTTCAGCATTAGTTTTGGTTCGTTCGTTGGTACATACAAGCAAGGTATTCCGCCAAGCTTCAGCATAAATAAAACATAATTATAACGTGAATAATTCTCGCCTATTTATTATTGAAATTTAATAGTTCACTAAAAACTCTTAGTGAGCTCAACAATATTTCCTTTCAATTATTTATTTGGCCACGCAGGGTAATTCAATAGTCTTAAGTTTAACAATAGTTTTTGTTGTGCACCCCCACGAAGACTCGACGACTCGAGCCAATGGACATTTTAAAGGGGGCAGATTTTCATCTTTGACTATGACGATATCGTTAACTCTAAATCCAGGCTGTGGGTTGCGCCACTTGGCGCGCTGTTGCAAAGTAGTAAGCCATTCTTCACGCCATCGAGACCAGAATATTTGTTGGTAATATGTTATCTTCTGCCGGCGATCCAAACGATTGATATTAAGCCCAGTAACATCAGGTTTTGGAAATAAAGACAGAGGAATAGTACCCAAGAAATGTGCAGGTGTTAGGACGTCCAGGTCTTCAATGTTCTCTGAAATTGACATTAATGGACGTGAGTTAATTATAGTGGCGATGTGACAGACTAATTTGCGAAGATCATCAAACAGTAAAGGAGAGGACCCAACAGCACGATAGAAATGGAATTTTGCTGTCTTAACTGCTGCTTCCCAAAGTCCTCTAAAATGAGGTGAGCGGGGGGTATAAATTTCCATTCTATGTCATCCATTAAGCAGAAATTTTGTACAGTTTGTCGATGACCAGAACTCCAGAACAGCCTTTTTAGATCTGCCAATTCGTTTTTTGCGCCAACAAAATTAGTGACATTATCTGACCAAATACGATTTGGCTTTCCTCGGGTACAAATAAATCGTTTAAGTGCGCTGAGAAATGACGATGTTGTGAGATCTGGAACCAGCTCCAGATGTACTGACTTTGTGGCGAAACAAATGAAAATGGATATATAGCATTTAGCATGCACCTTGCTTCGAACACCACTCTTATAATAGAACGGCCCACAAAAGTCTAATCCAGTAACATTGAAGGTACTTGACGCAGTTACTCGATCCTTTGGAAGGTCTGCCATAATGTGCTCAGCTAAACGTGGCTTGGGTCTAAAGCAAATTATGCATTTGTTCACAGCATTTGCTATTGTTTTTCGTCTACCAATTGGCCAATATTGCAGGCGAATATGCGCTAGTAGGGCATGGGGTCCGGGGTAGAGATTGCGACGATGAAAACGCATAATAATAGCTCTGGTAACGGGGTGTTGACGTGGTAAGATAATTGGATGGTGTGACTGAAATGCCAAAGCAGAATTTTTCAATCTGCCACCTACACGTATAAGTCCGTCTTTGTCAATGAAGGGCGCCAGTGAAGCTATAGAGCTTAATGAGTTCACTGGGTGATTTTTCATCAGCTCCTTGCATTCTTCATTCATATGTACCATCTGAATGGAGCGCAATAACATTTTTGTTCCCTCTTGAATGTGTTCCAAAGACAGTTCTGCCATGAGTTGGCAAACTTGCATCCACTGGATGCATCCGAACTGTTCAAAAATCCAAGAAAGACCTTCATCCGCAATTCAGGTAATGATTTTATAGCAAGGCCAACTATTTCTTACTGTAGTTAAATACGCTAGGCCATAAGCCCACAAATCTGAGTACAGAAGCTCGCTTGGTAGTGCTCCTCTTGACAGTATATCCGCTCGATTTAGTTTTGTTGGAACGTAGTGCCATTCCATTCCAGAGGCAACACTTTGAATTAAAGAGATTCTTAGCAGTGAAAATTTGAAACTTTGATGGCTCTTCCTTTAACCAGGATAATACGAGTTTTAGGCTTCACTTACAAATTCATTAACAAACTGCGTCTGGTGTAATCAAAAGGGCTGTACACAAACTCTGCCGCCTGCCCCGTAAGGATTCGGTTGAAACACAGGGTTTCAACGGGGGGAGTATGTTCGGGCCAGCCACAACAAACCGATCATAAATATTTTCGCATTTAAAAGTCCCGCCAAACACTGTAACTACTATAGTTAGTTCAAAATATGTATAGATTATTAAGCAGCATCATGCGTTATTGCACTGCCTACTTTGTCATCTTCTTGTGCTTACTTTCGGTTAAGCTTACACATAAGTTCCCTTGTACGAGCTTTTATCTTGTTTCGATATCGCTCTGTTATATTGCAAGCAAGGCAATCGGCCTCGCTTCAGCATTAGTTTTGGTTCGTTCGTTGGTACATACAAGCAAGGTATTCGGCCAAGCTTCAGCAAAAATAAAACATAATTATAACGTGAATAATTCTCGCCTTTTTATTATTGAAATTTAATAGTTCACTAAAAACTCTTAGTGAGCTCAACAATATTTCCTTTCAATTATTTATTTGAGCCACGCAGGGAAATTCAATAGTCTTAAGTGTAACAATAGTTTTTGTTGTGCACCCCCACGAATTTGCCGCTCTCTTTGAGAGCCCGAATTGGCACTGCACGAAATGATATTAAGCGAGCCCGAACTAGCACTGTCCAAATTGATAGCTAAACGACAACTAACTTTTGCGTCGGCGTAACAAGTCCCGTGAACATAGTTACATAGTTAAGTGCAAGATAAATCAAAGGAAAAGCATGTTAAAAGAATAAGGGACAAGGCGAATTAGAGATTACAATAAATTTTATTGTGTGGGCATGACCAAACATCCTCCCCCCTTTGGAAGACAAAGGCTTGCAACTTCATTCTGACGAGGTACTTCATCATCAATAGTGGGAAAAACACACAGTCTTCGGACGGCTCTCTTTGTTGTTCCATTAGCCGTCTTTAGTACTGCAACACGAGATACTCCATCTGCTCCTGATATCAGTTCGACGACGAATTTAAAGGGGGCAGATTTTCATCTTTGACTATGACGATATCGTTAGCTCTAAATCCAGGCTGTGGGTTGCGCCACTTGGCGCGCTGCTGCAAAGTAGTAAGCCATTCTTCACGCCATCGAGACCAGAATATTTGTTGGTAATAAGTTATCTTCTGCCGGCGATCCAAACGATTGATATTAAGCCCAGTAACATCAGGTTTTGGAAATAAAGACAGAGGAATAGTACCCAAGAAATGTGCAGGTGTTAGGACGTCCAGGTCTTCAATGTTCTCTGAAATTGACATTAATGGACGTGAGTTAATTATAGTGGCGATGTGACTAATTTGCGAAGATCATCAATCAGCAAAGGAGAGGACCCAACAGCACGATAGAAATGGAATTTTGCTGTCTTAACTGCTGCTTCCCAAAGTCCTCTAAAATGAGGTGAGCGGGGGGGTATAAATTTCCATTCTATGTCATTCATTAAGCAGAAATTTTGTACAGCTTGTTGATGACCAGAACTCCAGAACAGCCTTTTTAGATCTGCCAATTCGTTTTTTGCGCTAACAAAATTAGTGACATTATCTGACCAAATACGATTTGGCTTTCCTCGGGTACAAATAAATTGTTTAAGTGTGTTGAGAAATGACGATGTTGTGAGATCTGGAACCAGCTCAAGATGTACTGACTTTGTGGCAAAACAAATGAAAATGCATATATAGCATTTAGCATGCACCTTGCTTCGAACACCACTCTTATAATAGAACGGCCCACAAAAGTCTAATCCAGTAACATTGAAGGTACTTGACGCAGTTACTCGATCCTTTGGAAGGTCTGCCATAATGTGCTCAGCTAAACGTGGCTTGGCTCTAAAGTAAATTATGCATTTGTTCACAGCATTTGCTATTGTTTTTCGTCTACCAATTGGCCAATATTGCAGGCGAATATGCGCTAGTAGGGCATGGGGTCCGGGGTAGAGATTGCGACGATGAAAACGCATAATAATAGCTCTGGTAACGGGGTGTTGACGTGGTAAGATAATTGGATGGTGTGACTGAAATGCCAAAGCAAAATTTTTCAATCTGCCACCTACACGTATAAGTCCGTCTTTGTCAATGAAGGGCGCCAGTGAAGCTATAGAGCTTAATGAGTTCACTGGGTGATTTTTCATCAGCTGTTTGCATTCTTCATTCATATTGTTACGATTTTGGGTATTTGTGTTAATTAAATACAGAGTTCGTATCACTAGATTGTGAAGAAAATGTTTATTTAGCTCTTTTGTATTACAACTACTATTTAAAATAATCTGGTGGCGGGAACTTCGGTTTCAGTTCTTTTACACTTTGATGTTCACAGTTCAAACGCTCGATCACTACTCCTCCCATTGCTGCTGTGGCGGCGCTTTTATATCGTCGTGAGCCGGCATCGATAGTTCTAGAGCCGTCATGAGCCGGCATCGATAGTTCCAGAACCGTCGTGAGCCGGCATCGATAGTTCCAGAACCACCGAGGCCGTCACCAGTGCGTACTCAAGTTCTTTGTTCTAGATCTATCGACGCCGGCCCATTCCTAACGACGCAGTAGCTGATGTTGTTTACATTTTGAACGTCAAGTTGTACTTCTGTTCGCCACTCTCGTAACACTGCCCTCCGCTTAAGCTTGTTCGTCCCGAACAAGTTCCATGTTATTTTT
>JBAMCM010000880.1:0-167867 GCA_037075145.1 Scaptodrosophila latifasciaeformis | reverse complement strand
TCATAGTATATTGGGGTACCCTGGAAACCACTGTACGGTTCTAATATACGGTCTACTCCCTTCTTCCATGAGCTGAACTCTGAAGGATCACTTCAAAAAGTCTCCGATAGTTTTTAATATATCTGGTACACTGTCTAAGTCGCCTGAGTTTCCTACGTGTTCCGGGGCAATTACCTGATCTATTACGTTCGCGAATTCTTCCGAAGAATTGTGACGTCTCAACAAACCTGGCAGTTGTTGTGCTAGAATTTCACTCACTGTTGCTGCTAATGCAGCTCTGTCCATATTTTCGACCATATTTCTATTGAGTTCTTGTTCCTCCTGTCGCCTGATTCTTTGTCTACAAGCTTCCACACTATGAGTTATATGAGTTATAACCAGAGTTATAACCAGAGGCTGGTTTTTTCCTTTTACTTTAGAAGGTCCCTTGGGAATCGTAAAGTTTGAATCAATTATATCACTTATGTGATTTCTTTGTTTGATTTATTGTTTTACGGTTTTTTTTTTTTTATACACATACGTGTTTATTTAATTCTATTTGTGATTTTAGTTTGTTGTAATTTTTTTTGTTTTTTGTAATCTTACAAACCTATGGGTGGCTCCTCCCTCCGACGATCCGGATTTCATCCTTTTTTACCCACGACTAATAGGGATCCTGCGATGCGTACAGGGTTGATGAAGTCAACGTATAAATTCCGTTAATTATGGAAGGGTTGAGATATTTTTTTAGGTCTCTTATTATATCGTCTGTAGTGTATTTAAGCCAGTATATTTCGTGTCTATGGAAGGTAGGAAATGGGATGGTGAACTTGTAGTCGTATTTATCTGATTTGTAAAAAAATATTTGATTTCTGAAAATATTTATTGGGGCCTCTACGCAAGCGATTAAGTCATGGCTAGAACTTTCGGCGCTATGTTGTGTAGAGGCAACGGTGTTAATCTGCTCTGAAGGTGTTCTTGAGAGTGAATCTGCTACAACATTTTCTTTTCCCAGTTTATAAAATATTTATTAATCATATTCCTCTATGATTTCCATTCCAGCTACTCAGAGAATGTCACATAGGGGAAAAATTAAAGCTCATGAGGCACAAATGTCGCGCTATGACCTGACTCCTGGGACGACGTAGTAAGCTGCCCATAAGGCACAAGCTCTTGCTGTACAAAGCCATCATCAAGCCGGCATGGATGTACGGAGTAGAATTGTGGAGCTCTGCTTCTTCCAGTAACATAAAAAGGATACAAAGAGAAGAATGTCGCATCTTCCGGTTTTTACTGAACTCCCCTTATTATGTCAGAAATATAACAATAAAAAGAGATCTCAACATGCCTTCCGTCGCAGAGGCAATAGTGAGGACCAGCAGAAGACACTTACAGAAGTTAGAAAACCACGAAAACCACCTCGCCTTAAACCTACTGGACAACAGTACCCAACGTCGTAGGCTAAATAGACTCCACCCGCTGGACCTGCCTTTCCGGGTTCCCTAAGGGAATCCTTTGTTTACTAAAGTTTCCATATTTAATTAAATTTATTTATTTAATTCACAGTCAAGGTATTATAAAATTTAATTGATTGCCCTCAGGGCAGATGTAAATAAAGATTAGGTTACATAAAAAAAAAAAAAACTCAGAGAATGTGTTAAAGGTTGATGATCTGTAAAAAGCTAAACCTTTGTCTTACCGTACAGGTAATTTTTGAGGGCTTTGATGGCCCAAATTATTCCTAGCATTTCTTTCTCGTTAGACGCATAGATCTCTTCGGCTTTGGAAAGTGTTCTAGAGTGAAGTGATATTGGGTGTTTGTCTTGTGACAGAACTGCTCCTATTGTGAATTTTTGAAGCATAGGTAGTTAAATGGAATTTCGTATTGAAATCTAAATAACGGAGAATTATTACTTTTGACACTAAGTTACTTTTAAGCTTCTTAAGAGACTCTAGAACTTCATTGCCTAGTGAAATTGGTTTTTGGATGACATTCTGATGGACACGTGTCCATCTTCCCCTCTTAAAAGTGCAGTTAGGTGTTTTGCCAATTTGGCATTGTTTTGTATAAATCTTCTATAGTAGCCGGAAAGCCATAGGAAGGATCTTGGATCCCTCGAAGTTTTAGGACCAAGATAATTTCATATCGCTGCCAATTTACTCAGGTTTGTTTCTGTTCTTCCTATCGGAGACAGCAAATCCAAGGAATTCGACTTTGTTTTTCATGTTAGAGTTCTGTAAGATTTGAAAAATTTTAGCAAAGTTTTCAATATGCATATCATCATCTAAATATGATGATATCGCCTATGTAAATAAAACATATTTTTCCAATATGTTATCGAAGTATGTCATCTAATGCGCATTGGAAAATTGAGGGCGCATTCTTCAGACCGAATGGGAGTCGTGTAAACTCGTATTTTCCGTTGTTTACGGAGAAGGCGGTCTTTTCTATGTCGCTATTTTTCAAAGAAATTTAATGGAACCCACTTTTCAAGTCTAGAACAGATAATATTCTAGTGTCCCCTAATTGGGTAAGTACTCCTCATTTATCTCGGGAATGGAGAGTATTTATCTAAAATGGTTTATTTGTAGAGTTTACGATAATCTATAACTATTCAATATTTTTTTTCGCCTGAGGCGTCTGCCTTTTTTGGATACAATCCACACTGGTGAGTTGAAAGGACACCTAGAAGGGTCGAATAATGCCATCTTCTAAAAGTTCTTTTATTTGTTTGTTTACTTCATCTTTCGGTGTCAACGGATACTGATGGAATTTCGAATAAACCGGAGTATCGGACGAGGTTCGAATCGCTGCCTTCACATTTGTTGTGTAGGTCAGTTTCTGGTTTGGGTCTGCGAACAAGTCTGTAAATAATTTGAGTAATTCGTTTAGCTTGGCTTTTTGTGTGTTGGACAAGTGAGATGTTCTTGGAATAATTGTGTTGACGGCTTCGACTGTTTTTTTCTTGATGGGGATCGAGATTCCCTTTATTAATGCCATAATATTTTTGCTGGTTTTTATCTCTGCACCTAATTCATTCAAACTATCTTTGCCCAAAATGATATCAAAAGATTTCAATGTGGGCAACAGGAAAAACTTTACTTTAACGTCCTGAATATTGAATATTGTCGTCCAGGTTTTCGTCAAGGTTGTTGTAGTCCTCATACTCTCCCATAGCTTGTTCATAGTCTGTCATTGTTAATGGAATCTCAGTGGGTCGTGTTTCGTTTTCCTTCATTGTAGTCTGTATGTTAAAATTCCTTTGTCGCTTCATCCTATCTGGTATGGCACCAGGTGGTCTTTTGCCTGGTTCTGTTGTGCCGCCTTTAACTGTTGTGGCGGGAATTGTCTCTGTTCTGAAAAGGTCGAGGTGCAGTTGATGGCTGTACCGACTGGTAACCGAAGTTATTTAAATTTAGCCATGGTAAGGCGGTCGGTGGTTGTTGTCCGATTTGGTAATATTGAGTTCTTGGAGCTGGAATTGGTAGTTGTCTATTGACAAATAAAGAAGCATTGGGAGGAGCAGGTAATGACTTTGACCTCTGATTCCTAAATTGTCTTGTCTGTCCCCATATTTCTTGCATGTCTCGCTCTGAAGTTCTGGTTTTTTAATTTGAGGCAATGGTGTAATGCTGAGGGTAGATCTACTGGTTCTGTGATTCTCAGTAGGCAAGGCAAGTCGCCTCGTAAACCTGCTACGAAGAGGTGTTTAGAGCCTTGTCTGTGTACGTTTTCGTCATTAACAGACCTGCTTCTCTTCCTAACCCCATACAACCGATCTTGTTAAGGATTAGGGATAGATGCTTACAAACTGTTTGATGGAATTCTTCCACCGTTTGGTTAGCACCCTGTATAAGCATTTTCATTTGGTATTCTAATGTGTTAATGTCGCGTTTGTCCGCGTAATGAAGAGTCAGACATTTCGAGATCGCTGACCAGTTCAATGGGCTATTATAAGATTCTAATGCCATGTTTCGTATGGAATGTAAGATACCATAGTATATTGGGGTACCCTGGAAACCACTGTACGGTTCTAATATACGGTCTACTCCCTTCTTCCATGAGCTGAACTCTGAAGGATCACTTCAAAAAGTCTCGGATAGTTTTTAATATATCTGGTACACTGTCTAAGTCGCCTGAGTTTCCTACATGTTCCGGGGCAATTACCTGATCTATTACGTTCGCGAATTCTTCCGAAGAATTGTGACGTCTCAACAAACCTGGCAGTTGTTGTGCTAGAATTTCACTCACTGTTGCTGCTAATGCAGCTCTGTCCATATTTTCGACCATATTTCTATTGAGTTCTTGTTCCTCCTGTCGCCTGATTCTTTGTCTACAAGCTTCCACACTATGAGTTATATGAGTTATAACCAGAGTTATAACCAGAGGCTGGTTTTTTCCTTTTACTTTAGAAGGTCCCTTGGGAATCGTAAAGTTTGAATCAATTATATCACTTATGTGATTTTTATACCCTGTACCTAAAAAGGTACAAGGGTATATTAAGTTTGTCAAATGTATGTAACATAGAGAAGGAGACGTCGGAGACCCCCCAAAGTTACCTAAAGTATGATCAGGGTGACTAGAGAAATCGATCTAGCCATGTCCGTCTGTCTGTCTGTCTGTCTGTCTGTCTGTCTGTCTGTCTGTCCGTCTGTATGAACACCTCGTTCTCAGAGATGGTAAGGCCGAGAAAGTTCCGGTTTGTTGCTACTAATCATTTGTTCTGCAGGTTAGATCAAGTTTATTATATTTTTTTAATATCCGATTTAGGTTCGGAATAAAAAGTATAAAACCACAACAACCTTAAAAAAAAGTAGAAAGTTTATAGGCCATAACTTTTTTGTTTGCTATCATATTATTCCGAAAGCTTGCAGTTAGAAGTTCTTATATGTTCTCAATAAGGATGTGAAGTTTCGATCTGATCGGACAACTATATCATATAGCTCCCATAGGGCCGATCGAAAGTGCAAAAATCGTTTTAACGTCATAATTTCTTTATCTTTAAAGATATTTTATTCAAATTAAGAAACAATGTGAACTTTAAAATACTCAGCAGCTGTGCAAAGTTTTAATAAAATTGGAGATCTACATCATATAGCTTCCATAGGGCTAATCGGTCAAAAAATCCGATTTCTGTGCTTTTCTGTCAAAAAACGCGTTATTTATAAACCAATTCCAACCAAAGTAAACACAAGACGCTTTTTTGTATACGTTTTTAATAACACCAAATTTTATTGAAATCAGAAGACTAAATCTTATAGCTTCCATAGGGCTATCGATCAAAAAATCCGATTTCTGTGCTTTTTTTTTAGAAAACGGGTTGTTTATGAACCAATTCCAACCAAATTAAGCACAAGGCACATTTTTGAGTAAGTTTTTAATAACACCAATTTTTATTGAAATCGGATGGATATATTATGATACATCCCATACATCTGTTTCACCAAAAAATCTCCGGAGTCTCCTATTTTCGGTTTTCAAGGGCGTTTACTTAGGTTGTAGTGTCTGGCTTGGTCTTGTGTAGCTTTTTCCAGGCTTCTTCTGACTATTTAAAAAATTTCCTTCATCTTTGTCGTCTTATCACCCAGGGATTTTTTGTATAAGTTTTTAATAACACCAATTTTTATTGAAATCGGATGACTATATTATGATACATCCCATACATCTGTTTCACCAAAAAATCTCCGAAGTCTCCTATTTTCGGTTTCCAAGGGCGTTTACTTAGGTTGTAGTGTCTGGCTTGGTCTTGTGTGGCTTTTTCCAGGCTTCTTCTGACTATTTAAAAAATTTCCTTCATCATCGTCGTCTTATCAGCCAGGGATTTTTTGTATAAGGTTTTAATAACACCAAATTTTATTGAAATCGGATGACTATATCATATAGCTTCCATAGGGCTAATCGGTCGAAAAATCCGATTTCTGTGCTTTTTTGTCAAAAAACGCGTTATATATAAACCAATTCCAACCAAAGTAAACACAAGACGCTTTTTTGTATACGTTTTTAATAACACCAAATTTTATTGAAATCAGAAGACTAAATCCTATAGCTTCCATAGGGCTATCGATCAAAAAATCCGATTTCTGTGCTTTTTTTTTAGAAAACGGATTGTTTATGAACCAATTCCAACCAAATTAAGCACAAGGCACATTTTTGAGTAAGTTTTTAATAACACCAATTTTTATTGAAATCGGATGGATATATTATGATACATCCCATACATCTGTTTCACCAAAAAATCTCCTGAGTCTCCTATTCTCGGTTTCCAAGGGCGTTTACTTAGGTTGTAGTGTCTGGCTTGGTCTTGTGTAGCTTTTTCCAGGCTTCTTCTGACTATTTAAAAAATTTCCTTCATCTTTGTCGTCTTATCAGCCAGGGATTTTTTGTATAAGTTTTTAATAACACCAATTTTTATTAAAATCGGATGACTATATTATGATACATCCCATACATCTGTTTCACCAAAAAATCTCCGGAGTCTCCTATTTTCGGTTTAGTAGTGTCTATAGTGTCTGGCTTGGTCTTGTGTGGCTTTTTCCAGGCTTCTTCTGACTATTTAAAAAATTTCCTTCATCATCGTCGTCTTATCAGCCAGGGATTCATTGTATAAGGTTTTAATAACACCAAATTTTATTGAAATCGGATGACTATATCATATAGCTTCCATAGGGCTAATCGGTCGAAAAATCCGATTTCTGTGCTTTTTTGTCAAAAAACGCGTTATATATAAACCAATTCCAACCAAAGTAAACACAAGACGCTTTTTTGTATACGTTTTTAATAACACCAAATTTTATTGAAATCAGAAGACTAAATCCTATAGCTTCCATAGGGCTATCGATCAAAAAATCCGATTTCTGTGCTTTTTTTTAGAAAACGGATTGTTTATGAACCAATTCCAACCAAATTAAGCACAAGGCACATTTTTGAGTAAGTTTTTAATAACACCAATTTTTATTGAAATCGGATGGATATATTATGATACATCCCATACATCTGTTTCACCAAAAAATCTCCTGAGTCTCCTATTCTCGGTTTCCAAGGGCGTTTACTTAGGTTGTAGTGTCTGGCTTGGTCTTGTGTAGCTTTTTCCAGGCTTCTTCTGACTATTTAAAAAATTTCCTTCATCTTTGTCGTCTTATCAGCCAGGGATTTTTTGTATAAGTTTTTAATAACACCAATTTTTATTAAAATCGGATAACTATATTATGATACATCCCATACATCTGTTTCACCAAAAAATCTCCGGAGTCTCCTATTTTCGGTTTCCAAGGGCGTTAGTTAGGTCTATAGTGTCTGGCTTGGTCTTGTGTGGCTTTTTCCAGGCTTCTTCTGACTATTTAAAAAATTTCCTTCATAATCGTCGTCTTATCAGCCAGGGATTTTTTGTATAAGGTTTTAATAACACCAAATTTTATTGAAATCGGATGACTATATCATATAGCTTCCATAGGGCTAATCGGTCAAAAAATCCGATTTCTGTGCTTTTTTGTCAAAAAACGCGTTATATATAAACCAATTCCAACCAAAGTAAACACAAGACGCTTTTTTGTATACGTTTTTAATAACACCAAATTTTATTGAAATCAGAAGACTAAATCCTATAGCTTCCATAGGGCTATCGATCAAAAAATCCGATTTCTGTGCTTTTTTTTAGAAAACGGGTTGTTTATGAACCAATTCCAACCAAATTAAGCACAAGGCACATTTTTGAGTAAGTTTTTAATAACACCAATTTTTATTGAAATCGGATGGATATATTATGATACATCCCATACATCTGTTTCACCAAAAAATCTCCTGAGTCTCCTATTCTCGGTTTCCAAGGGCGTTTACTTAGGTTGTAGTGTCTGGCTTGGTCTTGTGTAGCTTTTTCCAGGCTTCTTCTGACTATTTAAAAAATTTCCTTCATCTTTGTCGTCTTATCAGCCAGGGATTTTTTGTATAAGTTTTTAATAACACCAAATTTTATTGAAATCGGATGACTATATCATATAGCTTCCATAGAGCTAATCGGTCAAAAAATCCGATTTCTGTGCTTTTTTGTCAAAAAACGCGTTATATATGAACCAATTCCAACCAAAGTATACGTTTTTATACCCTGTACCTAAAAAGGTACAAGGGTATATTAAGTTTGTCAAATGTATGTAACATAGAGAAGGAGACGTCGGAGACCCCCCGAAGTTACCTAAAGTATGATCAGGGTGACTAGAGAAATCGATCTAGCCATGTCCGTCTGTCTGTCTGTCTGTCTGTCTGTCTGTCTGTCTGTCCGTCTGTATGAACACCTCGTTCTCAGAGATGGTAAGGCCGAGAAAGTTCCGGTTTGTTGCTACTAATCATTTGTTCTGCAGGTTAGATCAAGTTTATTATATTTTTTTAATATCCGATTTAGGTTCGGAATAAAAAGTATAAAACCACAACAACCTCAAAAAAAGGAAAAAGTTCATAGGCCATAACTTTTTTGTTTGCTATCATATTATTACGAAAGCTTGCAGTTAGAAGTTCTTATATGTTCTCAATAAGAATGTGAAGTTTCGATCTGATCGGACAACTATATCATATAGCTCCCATAGGGCCGATCGAAAGTGCAAAAATCGTTTTAACGTCATAATTTCTTTATCTTTAAAGATATTTTATTCAAATTAAGAAACAATGTGAACTTTAAAATACTCAGCAGCTGTGCAAATTTTAATAAAATTGGAGATCTACATCATATAGCTTCCATAGGGCTAATCGGTCAAAAAATCCGATTTCTGTGCTTTTTTGTCAGAAAACGGGTTATTTATGAACCAATCGCAACTAAAGTAAGCACAAGACAGTTTTTAGTATAAGTTTTTAATAACTCCAAATTTTATTGAAATCGGATGACTATATCATATAGCTTCCATAGGGCTAATCGGTCAAAAAATCCGATTTCTGTGCTTTTTTGTCAGAAAACGGGTTATTTATGAACCAATCGCAACTAAAGTAAGCACAAGACAGTTTTTAGTATAAGTTTTGAATAACTCCAAATTTTATTGAAATCGGATGACTATATCATATAGCTTCCATAGGGCTAATCGGACAAAAACTCCGATTTTTTGTTTTTTTTTTTTTGTCAGAAATCGGGTTTTTTTATGCACGAATCGCAACCAAAAATATCATATGATAGTTTCTTTTGTAATAATCCAAAAGCGAAGTTTTAATCTGATCGGAGTACCATAACATATAGTTTCCGTATGGCTTCTTGGAAGTGCAGAAATTGTTTTAACGTCGTAATTTCTTTGGCTAAAGATATCTCTATTAAATTTGGGAATAAGTCGTGCTTTAGGACACCAATCAATTGTGCAAAATTTAATCGAAATCAGATGGTATTTTTATTATTTTGTCAGAAATACTGATTTACGCTCCATACAGGTACAGGGTATCTCAAACTCGGCTGCGCCCGAGTTTAACGTTCCGAATTTTTTTTATAAGTTTTTAATAACACCAATTTTTATTGAAATCGGATGGATATATTATGATACATCCCATACATCTGTTTCACCAAAAAATCTCCGGAGTCTCCTATTTTCGGTTTAGTAGGGTCTATAGTGTCTGGCTTGGTCTTGTGTGGCTTTTTCCAGGCTTCTTCTGACTATTTAAAAAATTTCCTTCATCATCGTCGTCTTATCAGCCAGGGATTCATTGTATAAGGTTTTAATAACACCAAATTTTATTGAAATCGGATGACTATATCATATAGCTTCCATAGGGCTAATCGGTCGAAAAATCCGATTTCTGTGCTTTTTTGTCAAAAAACGCGTTATATATAAACCAATTCCAACCAAAGTAAACACAAGACGCTTTTTTGTATACGTTTTTAATAACACCAAATTTTATTGAAATCAGAAGACTAAATCCTATAGCTTCCATAGGGCTATCGATCAAAAAATCCGATTTCTGTGCTTTTTTTTAGAAAACGGGTTGTTTATGAACCAATTCCAACCAAATTAAGCACAAGGCACATTTTTGAGTAAGTTTTTAATAACACCAATTTTTATTGAAATCGGATGGATATATTATGATACATCCCATACATCTGTTTCACCAAAAAATCTCCTGAGTCTCCTATTTTCGGTTTCCAAGGGCGTTTACTTAGGTTGTAGTGTCTGGCTTGGTCTTGTGTGGCTTTTTCCAAGCTTCTTCTGACTATTTAAAAAATTTCCTTCATCGTAGTCGTCTTGTCAGCCAGGGATTTTTTGTATAAGGTTATAATAACACCAAATTTTATTGAAATCGGATGACTATATCATATAGCTTCCATAGGGCTAATCGGTCAAAAAATCCGATTTCTGTGCTTTTTTGTCAAAAAACGCGTTATATATGAACCAATTCCAACCAAAGTAAGCACAAGGCACTTTTTTGTATACGTTTTTAATAACACCAATTTTTATTGAAATCGGATGACTATATTATGATACATCCCATACATCTGTTTCACCAAAAAATCTCCGAAGTCTCCTATTTTCGGTTTCCAAGGGCGTTTACTTAGGTTGTAGTGTCTGGCTTGGTCTTGTGTGGCTTTTTCCAGGCTTCTTCTGACTATTTAAAAAATTTCCTTCATCATCGTCGTCTTATCAGCCAGGGATTTTTGTATAAGGTTTTAATAACACCAAATTTTATTGAAATCGGATGACTATATCATATAGCTTCCATAGGGCTAATCGGTCGAAAAATCCGATTTCTGTGCTTTTTTGTCAAAAAACGCGTTATATATAAACCAATTCCAACCAAAGTAAACACAAGACGCTTTTTTGTATACGTTTTTAATAACACCAAATTTTATTGAAATCAGAAGACTAAATCCTATAGCTTCCATAGGGCTATCGATCAAATAATCCGATTTCTGTGCTTTTTTTTTTAGAAAACGGATTGTTTATGAACCAATTCCAACCAAATTAAGCACAAGGCACATTTTTGAGTAAGTTTTTAATAACACCAATTTTTATTGAAATCGGATGGATATATTATGATACATCCCATACATCTGTTTCACCAAAAAATTTCCTGAGTCTCCTATTCTCGGTTTCCAAGGGCGTTTACTTAGGTTGTAGTGTCTGGCTTGGTCTTGTGTAGCTTTTTCCAGGCTTCTTCTGACTATTTAAAAAATTTCCTTCATCTTTGTCGTCTTATCAGCCAGGGATTTTTTGTATAAGTTTTTAATAACACCAATTTTTATTAAAATCGGATGACTATATTATGATACATCCCATACATCTGTTTCACCAAAAAATCTCCGGAGTCTCCTATTTTCGGTTTAGTAGTGTCTATAGTGTCTGGCTTGGTCTTGTGTGGCTTTTTCCAGGCTTCTTCTGACTATTTAAAAAATTTCCTTCATCATCGTCGTCTTATCAGCCAGGGATTTTTTGTATAAGTTTTTAATAACACCAAATTTTATTGAAATCGGATGACTATATCATATAGCTTCCATAGGGCTAATCGGTCAAAAAATCCGATTTCTGTGCTTTTTGTCAAAAATCGCGTTATATAAATTAAACGAGACTTTTATTTCGTTTATAAAAAAATAATTTTATTGTTGACAAAAGCAGTGTTGCCTTAAGACTATGGATTGAAGACTGATAAAAAACTGAACTTATTCTACCTAATAAATCCCTACTTATACCAGACTTGCTGGCAGAGGCATTGGCTGTGCCGTCGGCTTTTGGTGTTGTAACTTCCTGAGTCGGTGAGAACGCTGATCGCTGTAAGTTGCGTGGCTTATGGCGGATGTTGGCCAGACGCTAATTCAGCAGGTTACTCCACGCTTACGAGTGCACGTGTAGGGCACTGCTTGGGAACGAAGTAATTTGTGGTGTTAACTCTTCCTCCTTTAAATTCGAACGTCCTCGGTCGATAGGGGCTGGGCTGAATTCTGTCGTCTTTCGCTTTGTAAGGTGCCTTATTAGAAGTGCACCCATAATCAGTAATATTGCAAATATGATGATTCCGTCATTGATGTGGGATGACGTCTTTAATAGGCTGATAGCATGGGTGTTGTTGACGTGTAGCTCTTTCATCATCTCCAGTGTTAGTATTTCTTCGTATTTTTCAGGGTTTCTTTTGGCTGGAGAATCGCTGGCAGTGGTTTATAGTCCACATGAATATCGGCCGCATATTTTTCACCGTTGATCTCTACTGTGCTATTGTAGTACTTGATGACATAAGTCCCATTTAGCTCTATGGGCTCGTTGTCGAATTTTGCCATTCCTTTGAACTGATTTAATATCATCACGCCGGGTTGAATTATCTCGATATTGGGGGATGTGTTGATTATTTATCTTCGTGCACGTAGCCAATTTGCCTTTTACTAAGTTTGGTATGCAACTAGTGTTACTTATGTCTATTATATCTTTATGTCTACACAAATTTACTTGGTTGTATGTTTTGCAAATATTTTTTTCAATGAAAATCTTATTCTTACATCTAATTATATTTTCGTTTTCGATTTTGTTTACAATATTCTTTATCTTCTTTTTTCTTTTTTATTTCTTTATCGGTCTTATTAATAATTTTTCGCATATTTCAATTTCTGTCATTGGAATTTTTATAATGTAAATTAAGGTTGAGCCTGAACTGGCAATATTGACGTCGGCAATTTGCATAGCGTCTTCAAGGTTTATAAATGGAATTTTATCTTTTTCGATTATTTCAATTATTTTCTTAATTTCTTTATTGCTTAATATACTTGGATTATTTATATCCGCTTTTGCCCATTGGATGGCATGTTCTAAATTTGTTACTTCTTCTTTTAATATTTTTATCTGATAAGATATAATTATGTTTATGTCTCTTTGTGTATTTTTTTCATATCCTATTCCGTTTGACATGTATTCTAGTTTTTTAGTTATATTATTTATCTTTTCAATCATTAACCTGTTTATTATGACTTGATTATTATTATTTTGAAGTGCATTATTAATCTTTTCCTTCATTATTTCGAAGTCGCTAAAGTCTGGGGAACCCGCTATCCACTTCCAAGTGGCTCCTAAGGCATCTATATGTCTTTTTCTTTTATTTTTGATTTTTAGGTTGTCCAGCATGTGCTGAGTCCCATGAATCTCTTCTTCAATGTATGGGTGTATTGCATCGGACGGACTAATGCTTTTTCTGAATGTTGAATTAATGAAGTCCAGTGTCTTTTGATATTCGTCAAGGTTTATTACGTGTACTATTCTGTAGGTGTCGTTTTGGACTTTGGCTAGTCCAGTAGTCATGGTAATAGTCTCGGAGTTTGAATAGTCCATTACCTGGACGTCTGCTGCACAAGCAACGAATATGCTTCTGGAAAAGTTAATTGCGTATGAGACCTTTATAGATAGTTCTACCAGATTCTGTTACTACTGTAGTGTTCTTGTCTTCCTTTACTATTTCTTCTTTAAATTGGGGAGACAATTTGGTTCCTAATCTTTTATTAATTTTTACAAATATTTTATCTCCTGGGGTATATTGTTTTATTAACTGCTTGCTTTTGTTGTGGTAATCTAAATCTTGTTGTTGTTTTTTCTCTATTCGATTAGCTGTATTTGATCTTTCTAATTTCAATAATTCTGGGACATTTGCTACCTTTCTACCAAAGAATAAATCTACTGGTTTTCTTTTTGTTGTGGAATGTATTGAATAATTATAATTGAAAATTGATCTTTCGAGAAGGTCGGTAAATGAGGTATGAATTCTTTCTGCTTTTATGCATCTCATTATTTCTGTTAATGTCGAATGAAATCGTTCGACCTGACCGTTGGCTGAGCTATTGTATGGGGGTGTCTTGTAGACTTTAATTTTGAACTGATCTTCAAGCATGTGTAGAATCGGACCTGAGCTTAGAGATTTTTCGTTATCAATCACAACATTTTCGGGAACGCCAAAATTTAGCAAAATCTCTTTGAGCGGTTGTTTCACGTCTTGAGATGCTCTTGAGTTTACGATTTTTACCTGGGCAAATTTTGAATATTTGTCGATTGCAGTTAGTATGGTTTGTTTGTTTGTAAGGTATAAGTCGATATGTATTATTTGTCCTGGGTATTGTGGTATAGGAGTACTTTGCAACATGGGCTTATTTGGATGTCTCTCAACCTTTGGTCTTTGCATATTCTACATTCTTTGATAACTTTTTCTATCTTTGCCCGCATCTGAGGAAAATAGTATTTTTGTAAAATTTGTTCTTTGTTTTCTACACTATTCCTATGCGCGCGTTTGTGCTCATTAATGATGACTTCTTCTTGAGCTGTACAGTCGGTAAGGTCTGTAACCATTTTACTGGAGAATCGTATCCTATAAGAACTGAAGTGTATTGGATATATTTCCTGAATTTGGCCTAGTGTTCTTTCTTCGCAATGAAGACCGTTTATTACTAAGGGATTCAGTCTTGCCTTCAAGATCTGTATGAGTTTTTCTTTGTCAAAACTCTGTTCGGTAACTGTGTGTCTATGGTAAGTAGGAAAAACTATATCAAATTTATATGACGGGGTCTCATCTATTTTCAAGAATAGTTGATTTTTAAATACGTTTATCGGCTCGTTCGCAATCTGAATTAAATTGTCAGACGAACTTTCGCCACTATGGACTGTACCAGATAATGAATGTATTTCGCCTCGTGGAGGTCTACTGAGTGCATCAGCAACGACATTTGTTGTTCCTGGCTTATATTTCAGTTCGTAATTATATTCTTCCAATATGGACTTCCATCTTTTCATTTTACTGTTGTGATTTTTGTGGCTAAGAGCATACGTTAGAGGTTGATGGTCGGTATAAATATTTACTTTGGCTGACCCATAGAGGTAGTTTCTAAGATTATTTAGAGACCATATGATGGCAAGCATCTCCTTTTCATTTGTAGCGTAATGTTCTTCTGTTTTACTAAGGGTGCGAGATATGAATGTAATTGGCCTGTTGTTTTGTGATAGGACTGCTCCTATCGCATGATCTGATGCGTCTGTTGTAAGTTCGTATTCTTTGTTTGGATCCGGGTATGCTAATACGACGTCTTCCGAGGCTAGTGTTGCTTTAATTTTGTTGAATGCATCTATTGCTGTTTTATCGAGCGAAATCAAAGTTTTGTGCGATTTGTGTCTAGACAATCGTCCTCCTTCCCCTCTAAGAAGGGCTGTCAATGGTTTCGCTAACTTAGCGTAGTCTGTTATAAACCGACGATAATACCCTGATAGGCCTAAGAATGAGCGCAAATCTTTGAGCGTTTTAGGCGCTGGAAATTCTACTATTGATTTTACTTTATTTGGGTTTGTTTTCAAACCGTCTGCCGAAACTATAAAACCCAAAAATTCCACTTCTTTTTTAAGGAACTCGCATTTATCGAGTTGAACTGTCATATTGGCTTGTTTTAATGTTAGGAAGATGTCTTCAATGTCTCTGAAATGCTGTTCTTCGGATTGACTGAATATTATTATATCGTCTATATAGACGAAGCATTTTTTTCCGAGATGCTCTCTCAATATATCATCTAGAGCCGTCTGGAAAATTGCTGGAGCATTTTTCAGTCCAAAGGGCAAACGTGTAAATTCAAATTTACCACTGTTTACCGAAAACGCAGTCTTTTCAATGTCGGATTCCTTTAACGGAATCTGATGAAAGCCGCTTTTTAAGTCCAGAACTGAGAAGAATTTATTTATTTATTTATTGTATTGTTATGGAGTTCAATTTTCTATAATCTATGACGATTCTGTACTTCCTTTCCTTGGAAGCGTCCATCTTTTTTGGGACTACCCAAATTGGTGAATTGTAAGGTGATCTGGATGGTCTTATAATGCCATCAGCTAAGAGTTCCGAAAGTTGTTTTTCAACAACTGGTTTGAGGGCTTCTGGGTACGGATAGTACCTAGAGTATACCGGGTCTTGATGTGTTGTTCGGATTTCTCCTACAACTGTTGTGGAAAACTTTAGCTTTTTATTAGGCTCACCGAATAGATCTTTGAATTTCGAAATAATTTTGTTCATCTTAGCCTTTTGGGCTTCTGATGCATGGTCCAATCTAATATCTATTGAGTTCACTTCTTGTGAAAATTTTTGTTTTATTTGAATTTTTATCAGATTCCTAATGCTTATGTAATTTTTTTCCATATTAATTTTAGCTTGAAGGGTTTTTAGAGTGTCGTTGCCAATTAAGGCATCAAATGATTTTAACGATGGTAAGATAAAGAATTTTATGTCGGTATCTTGGAGACCGAAGGGGTTTGCAAAGGTATGATGGGTTATCTGGATTTTCCCACCTACTGAATTAACTGTAAATGGACATTCGTTAGGAATTTCTTTCCTAACTAATCTTGGTTGAATGTAGTTCTTGTTTGATCCTGTATCTATTAGTATTTTTATCATTTCTCCATTACTTGTTCTACTTTCTATGTAGGGTAATGAAGAATGACTCATTCTAAAAAATTAATATCCGTGAATGTAATTGGTTCTTCCATGAGCTGGGACTTTCCCTCGCCATAGTTGTCTAGGTATTCCTGTGGTATTTCTGTATTGTATGCGTCTTGTTCGCTGTGGTCTGTTAAATATTGTGTGGTATCGTCATGTTGTTGTTCCATAAATGCATTTTCTCCAATGGCTTGCATGTGGAACATTCTCTGTCTTTTGTCGTCAACCTGTCTGTTTTGTATTGGTGGTGGTCTTTTACCTTGGAAATTATTATTTCCCATAGGTCTGTTCATATAGTTTACCCTACGAGTTTGCATGGTGGAGTCAATTTCCATTGGCTCGGGTCTAGGCAAAGGTTTTGGTGCCATAAAATGCTGTGGTGGCAAGTGTCCATTCGGACGAGCAAAATTATTTCCGTTGTGTTGTTGGTAATATGATATAGGTGTTGGTCGTGGCACGTGTGCCAAATGTGGATAGAATGGTTGCCTAAAGTTTGGCATATGTGGTGGCTGCATGATTTTACGTGGTGGAAGGGGTGGAGCCGGTACTCCAATTCGTCTTGAAGTGTTTTGTGCATTAATTGCATAATTAGTGCGGAATTTTTGATTCTCAAGTTTCTCACAAAGCTGAAGAGCTTGAGGTAGGTCTTTCGGTTGTACTGTGCCCAATAGTCTGGGAAGATCACCGTTGAGACCTCTTATGAATGTGTCAAGGGCTTTGTCCCTATATGTCTCTGTCATTAATTCGAGTGCTTCTCGACCCATTTCTATGCTTGATATTTTGTTTAAAATCAATGAGAGGTGTGAGTAAACCTTTTGATAAAATTCAGACACAGTCTGACTACCTTGTACGAGCGCGGTCATTTGATATTCCAATGTACGCGTGTCGCGTTTATCAGCTTAGTGTTCTGTTAGACACTTTGAAATTGCTGTCCAGTTCAGCGGTGTGTTATATGATTCTAAAATTGCATCAGCGTTTCCGACGACCTTGTTGCGGACAACGCTCAAGATGCCATAGTACTTTGGTGTACCCTGAATTGGTTTATAAATATTCAGAATTCTCTCTACACTTTTTCTCCAAGAACTAAACTCGCCTGGTTGTCCCGAAAACTCGCGTAATGCTCTTACTACGTCTGGAATTTTGTCTAACTCATTTATATTAGCTGGGCTTACGTTAACTGGCTGATCTTCATATTGAGTGGTTCTTATGTTTGGTAATGCCCTAGATATTGCTGCTTCTACTTGTTCGGTTATGAGAGATGTTAACTCTGTTACGGACAATTGTGTGGAGGATTGATTAAGCACAGGGGGCCTAATAAGGTTATTTGGATTTGCCATTTTAAATGATTTCTCAGGTTAATGATAGAAAAAATATATGGGTATGTATGTATGCAATAGTTTAATATTTGAAAGATTTCCTTTTTAGAACTTAATATTATAAAAATGTTTTTAAATTGCTTTTTTTCTTTTCGATATTAATTTCTTATCTTTTAATTGATTTTCTCTTTTCTTTTTTTCTTATGATATATTTCTTTCTTTTGTTTAAAATTAAAAATTTTTTCTTCAAAATTTTCTGTATGAATGTGAATCTTTAAAAATTTTTTCTTGAGTTGATCTTTTTTTTTTCTTAATAAAGTTATTTTTCTTTGTGAACGTTGATATTATTATTATTTTTATTTTAATAAAATTTTTTTTTTTTTCAAATTAAATTTTCTTTTCTTTTCTTTCCTAATTTTCCTTTTCCTAATTTTCTATTTATTATTAAAACTTATTATTGAAATTGCTGGATCTTAACTTACATTATGAAGATCAACATGCCGTTGCCGGTTGAGTGGTATTTCTCCTTTTTGCTGTCCGCTACTCTGGTACCTGGCTGCAACACTTCCGCGACGGTGTCTGCGATCGGATCTTGACAGACGTTGATACTTCCTTCGGGTTTCTGTCACTGGGCTCCCTGGTATTCCTTCTTCGCTTAGTTTCCTTCTTTCCTGTGTGTCGTCTGGCACTCCGGTGCGGCTTCTTGAGGCGCTAGTTCGGATTCTGAGTCGTCTTTGTGTCTTCTCCTTGTGCGGCTACGTCAGTCGCTTGATGGGAGGTTTTTCTTGGTTTTTGTTTTTTTTTTTTTATACTAACTTCTATGGTTAGATTTTTATTTTTCTCTAGCTCTGTGCGGCTACTTGAGGCGCTGGCTAAGAGAAATAATATTTTTGTTTATTATAGCACTAACACTATGGTGGTTAGATTTTTTGTTTTTAGCACTAAGAGATTTATTTTTCTCTTATGTTCACTAACACTTGCTATGGTTTCTTAACACAACTAGCTCTGTGCGGCTGCTTGAGGCGCTGGCTAGTGACACACACGGATTTTAATCGAAGGATATTTTTGCCGAAGGATACGCGAAGGAGCCCCACGTTGGGCGCCAATTAAACGAGACTTTTATTTCGTTTATAAAAAAATAATTTTATTGTTGACAAAAGCAGTGTTGCCTTAAGACTATGGATTGAAGACTGATAAAAAACTGAACTTATTCTACCTAATAAATCCCTACTTATACCAGACTTGCTGGCAGAGGCATTGGCTGTGCCGTCGGCTTTTGGTGTTGTAACTTCCTGAGTCGGTGAGAACGCTGATCGCTGTAAGTTGCTCAATTCTTCCAAGAAGTGTTTTCGGCGGAAAGTGCAGGTCAAGCGCGTGGCTTATGGCGGATGTTGGCCAGACGCTAATTCAGCAGGTTACTCCACGCTTACGAGTGCACGTGTAGGGCACTGCTTGGGAACGAAGTAATTTGTGGTATTAACTTATATAAACCAATTCCAACCAAAGTAAACACAAGACGCTTTTTTGTATACGTTTTTAATAACACCAAATTTTATTGAAATCAGAAGACTAAATCCTATAGCTTCCATAGGGCTATCGATTAAAAAAATCCGATTTCTGTGCTTTTTTTTTAGAAAACGGGTTGTTTATGAACCAACTCCAACCAAATTAAGCACAAGGCACATTTTTGAGTAAGTTTTTATTAACACCAATTTTTTTTTTAAATCGGATGACTATATTATGATACATCCTATACATCTGTTTCACCAAAAAATTTCCTGAGTCTCCTATTCTCGGTTTCCAAGGGCGTTTACTTAGGTTGTAGTGTCTGGCTTGGTCTTGTGTAGCTTTTTCCATGCTTCTTCTGACTATTTAAAAAATTTCCTTCATCTTTATCGTCTTATCAGCCAGGGATTTTTTGTATAAGTTTTTAATAACACCAAATTTTATTGAAATCGGATGACTATATCATATAGCTTCCATAGGGGTAATCGGTCAAAAAATGCGATTTCTGTGCTTTTTTGTCAAAAAACGCGTTATATATGAACCAATTCCAACCACATTAAGCACAAGGCACTTTTTTGTATACGTTTTTAATAACACCAATTTTTATTGAAATCGGATGACTATATTATGATACATCCCATACATCTGTTTCACCAAAAAATCTCCGGAGTCTCCTTGTTGAGCGCACTAAGAGTTTTTAGTGAGTTTTTTGTGTTGCAACGGAAGGGCTCTTCTCGAATCCATGCAAGTGCTACTGTAGAGTCAGACCGGCAATAAGTCGGTCCTTTAAATATGCCCATCTGTTTGACTTCGGGTTCAAGTTTGGTTTCAGGACTCAAAACAAATCTGGGAAAAGAGAGAAATGGTATATTAAGAATTCTATTGCACCTTTCGTGGCAGGTCATGTGACGTTCCAGAGGTTGGCTCTCATCCCATGATAGTCGGTTTTTAAAAAGGTGTTGCAAGAATATTTTTGCCTTCGTAATCAAGCAGCTCAAGAGGATCGTAGAATCGTGTAATGGCGGAGATGACCGATCGTCTATAAGGTTTGGAGTCTGCAGGAGGCATATAAATACAGTCCTTTTTGAAATGGCCTTCAGACTCTTTTTCTTCCTTGCTTCTTGGATGAGCAGCCTTCTCACAGCCGTCCATTTCGCAGAATTTTCTGACCGACTCTTCCAGGCGATAATCAATATGATCCACGCCCTTCTGCATAACCACTAGCGAATCACCTGAAGTTTGATGAGTTCCTCCAGCTACAACCCAACCAAGACGAGTCTTCTGGAAAAGTGGTAACTCAGGGCTAATTTTAATTTGGCCAACACAAAGAAGATCATAGAATAAGCTGGCACCAAGTGAAAAATCCACTTGTTGAGGCTTGTAAAAGGAATTTCCCATCCCTTAATGTCCACATCAATGTTGGGCTGACAATCAGTGATAGTTGGCACTACCACAGCAGTGAAAGCGGTGGCAAACTGTGAGGATTTTAGAGAAACATTTACAGATGCACTTATTATTTTTTAATTGCATTTGATGTGCAATATGCTCCGTGATAAGGTTTAACTGAGATCCTGAGTCAAGCAATGCTCTACAAGGCACGAACAAACCATCTCGATTACGCACGAGGACAACAGCGGTACCCAGAGGCACCACATCAGAGGGGGAAACTTGGGCATAAAGAGAAGTGGATGGAACATCACATGCTCCATTCGAAGATGATGACGGCGGTGAGCCAGGTTGTAGCACTTCAAAATGAAGCAGATAGTGATGCCTTGATGAAGAGCAAGCGATAAGTTTAAAAATGCACCACATGAATAAATTCCGTGAGTAGGCTCCTCACAAAAGGCGCAACTAGGAGCTGAATTTACCGGAGTTGCAACGAAGGACCTTCTGAATTGGCTATTACCTTGATTCGATGGATTAATACTGGTCTTATGTAAACTCATGGCATGCTGAACACTTTCCAGCTCTTGACACCGATTATCCAAAAATATGTAGAAGTTGTCTGCAGACGGCAACGATTCCTTATAGTTCAATGAGGCATGCCTTTCCCAATTGGATTGAGTTTCAATGTCGAGTGTTTGCAATAAGGTAAAAATCACAATTGAATCCGCGATTTCGTTTGGACTGCCCAGCGACTCCAAGGCTCGTCTGTGAACGTTGAATTTATCGGCAAAGTCCCTCAGCTACCCAGATGTTGAAGATTCCACTCTCTTTAAGCTAAGGATCTCCTTGATGTGTGCCTGAAAAACTAAACACTTGTTATAACACCTTCGCTCTAAAATTTGCAATGCAATTGTATAATTATCGCTGGAGAGGTCCAAAGCTCGAATCGCTTCCAACGCTGATCCTGACAACGCCGATCGCAAATATCTAAATTTTTCTATTTTACTTAAACCGCATTCTTGGTCAATAATAGAGTTGAACATTGACCTAAACTCCGCATATTCGGAATATCCTCCAGAAAAGTTTGGCAGCTTGAGTTCAGGCAGTCGCACTCGACAAGAGTATTCAGCAACACTGGGTCCAGTTGGATGATTGAAGGTGTCCTGGCAAAGTGTAGAGGATGGCAAAATTTGTCGTCTCTTCAACTGGACTCTGAGGCGGGACTTTAGAGCCACAATTAAGCAGTCGAAATTTTCTCGCAATTCACTTCCGATTTCTCTAAAGTCCAGCTCCTCCAAAGCATCATGGGACAAATTGAAAGATGCTTCCATGCGATCTATCAGCTCAAGTCGTACCAATATTTCCTGCTCTTCTGAAGCAGCAACTATTGAGTGGCTAAATGACAGATCCAATCGCTCAGCAGAAGCAAGAATTGACGCAGCCTTGCGTTTATAAAATTTTGCCTTCTGAGCTTCAGGCAATACAGGCACGGGTGACATGGAATCGTCTAAAGTGTTTTCTATATTTTATAATTATTTGTTGCGCGCACTGTATGTCACAAAATCAATTGTCTTTACCGTTTATTTCACGTCAGCAACTGTTCTTATGTGTTCACTGAACTCAACTGCTGATGCTTAAATATATAAATGCTTGTGTCTAAGCGTGTCTTTGTGTTAGTGCGGCATAATTTTTATTTTTATTTTATTTCAATGTATATAAATTTATTAATTCGCGCCCGCGATGACCGAAAGAATATCTCGCCGGGGCCTCCAACTGTTGAGCGCACTAAGAGTTTTTAGTGAACTATTAAATTTCAATAATAAAACGGCGAGAATTATTCACGTTATAATTATGCTTTATTTATACCTTGCTTGCATGTACCAACGAACGAACCAAAACTAATGTGCTTATGCTGAAGCTGGGCCGATATATGAGCTTGCAATATACTAAAGCGAGATCGAAACAACCCAAAAGCTCGTACAAGAGAACTTATGTGTAAGCTTAAAAGAAAGTAAGCAGAAAGAAGATGACAAAAGTAGGCAGTGCAATAACGCAGTGATGCTGCTTAAGAATGTGTACATATTTGAACTAACTATAGTAGTTACAGTGCTTGGCGGGATTTTTAACTGCGAAAATATTTATGATAGATTTGTTGTGGCTGGCCCGAACACTCCTATTTTCGGTTTCCAAGGGCGTTTACTTAGGTTGTAGTGTCTGGCTTGGTCTTGTGTGGCTTTTTCCAGGCTTCTTCTGACTATTTAAAAAATTTCCTTCATTGTCGTTGTTTTGAGGAGGGCATTGATTTATGCCACCTAGTTCTATTTGCGAAGGGTGTGACGCAAAATTGTTCTTTTATAAAAAACCAAACCATAAATTAAGAGAACAGAGTTTGTTGTTTTGGACTTCACTTGTTTTCAATATTTTATTGCTTTATAATTAATTATTAATTGCGCGACAGCGGCTAGCGATTAGTGCGAACGAAAGCTTAGCGAAGACTAGTTAAAAGGAATGCGTTTACATGCGTGTACATAAGAAGTTTTTAGAGAGTGAATATAAGCATAAAACAGATTTAGTGATAATAAGCAACAATGAGCAAGTAAGAACAATTGGCGGGAGAATTTACGTTATATTTGAATTTGAATTTTTAAGATAGGTATTAGGTTTGAACATTATTTATGTTGTGTTTATTGTATATGTTGTGCATTGTTTGTGGAGGCTTTGATCTGCTCCCGACATACTCCCCCCGCTGGAAGAGGCAGGCTGACAGCTGATGTGGTCTCAAGGGGCAGAGCTAATTTGCCTATTGCACGTCTAGTGGTACCAGTGGCGGTTCGAATAACTGCAACTCGGGCGACACCATCACTTCCAGGAATGATGCTCTCGACCTTTCCGATCCGCCATTGCAAGGGAGGGAGAGCGTCATCTTTAAGTAACACAATGCTGTGCACCAGGAGATTTGGTTTCGAAACTCTCCATTTTCCGCGCTCTTGCAGAGTCGACAAATATGCTGTGCTCCATTTGCGCCAAAATGTTTGCTGCATTAGACAGACCAGTTGCCATCGACTTAAGCGATTGATGTTGAGGTGGGTTATATCTGGCTGGTCGATCGTCGCAAATGGTGCACCAATCAGGAAATGTCCAGGGGTGAGGACTTCCAAATCATCTGGGCTTTCTGAAATTGGACAAATTGGGCGTGAATTAAGCATGGCAGATATTTCACAAACTAATGTTCGAAGCTCATGAAATGATAGGACTGATTTGCCAACTACGCGAACAAAGTGATATTTGGCCGATTTTACAGCGGCCTCCCACAGTCCACCAAAGTGGGGAGAACGAGGCGGGATGAATTTCCAAATGATGCTGTTTGTCACAAAGGCATTGCGAAGCTCGATATTTTGAGGATCAGCAAGAAAAAGTGTTCTGAGCTCATTTAGTTCATTTTTGGCTCCTACGAAATTCGTGGCATTATCTGACCATATGGTACTCGGCTTGCCTCTGATGCTAATGAATCGCTTCAAAGCTGCAATAAATGAGGCTGCAGATAAATTCTCCACCAATTCCAAATGTGTTGCCTTTGTTGAAAAACAGACGAAGATGGCGATATAGCACTTTGAGGGTGGCCGGTTTCTGACTTCGTGCTTTATATAAAATGGTCCACAAAAATCAATCCCAGTCGTTGTAAAGGGTCGACATGGTTGAACACGGCTTTCTGGCAGGGGACCAACAGTGAAAGGAGCAAGGATAGGAAATATTCTTAGCGATGTTAGAAGCAAGTTCTGATAGTAGCAATGTTGCGCATAATTCCAGTTTGGGTATCGTTAGAGTTTTTAAAGGCGAGACTCTAGATTTGGAACAAAGCAAATGTGTCGAGCATATCCCATACGATTCGGATCGCACGTAAACGCAGGCGCCATACGCAGAAAGACTTGCATCACAGAAGGCATGGATTTCCAACGACGAATTTGGCTGCATAACGAACCTTGGAAATTTGAGATGACTGACTGAAGATATTTGTTTTATGTGCTCCAACCATAAGGAGTGCAGCGATTGCGGCAGAGATTCATCCCAGTCACATTTTTCTTTCCATAAGATTTGGAGAAATATTTTCAGTCTGGTTATAATGGGTGCAATTAGTCCAAGGGGATCGTAGAATTTGGCAACTGTCGACAAGATGGATCGTTTTGTAGCAGGTTTTTGTTGAATAGTTTCGGAATGGCTGAAGAGGAGATTATCCGAGTTGGTGTCCCAAAGAAGACCTAAGGTTTTCAGAACATCAGTGCCATCGTGAAAACTCATTGTTTTCTCACGATCCTCCTGTGGTTCTCCATCAAGGGCTGCAAGCTCATTGGAACACCATTTTCGAATTGGAAAGTGTCCTCTTCTCAGCAAGGCCTTGACTTGTTGACGAATTTTCGATACCTCTTCAATTGAGTCTCCTCCTGAAATTAGATCGTCGACGTAGAAGTCTCTTCGAATTATTTTTGCTGCCAATGGAAATTCAGTTTCCTCGTCGTACGAAAGTTGGTGCATAGCACGAATTGCTAAGAAGGCAGCAGGTTTCGTTCCATATGTGACGGTATCGAGAGTATAAACCTTGATTGCCTCATTAGGGTTGTCTCGCCATAATATACATTGAAGGTATTGGTCAGGGTGCTTAACCCTCACACATCGATACATCTTACAGATGGTGTTGAAAATTTTGGGCTGAATCGTGGGCCCTGAAAAAAGCAAGTCATTTAAGGAGTAGCCAGAAGTTGATTTTGCTGATCCATCGAACACGACTCGCAATTTGGTGGTTGTGCTGCTTAGCTTCTGAACCCAATGGGGAACCGATGACTGCCGAGAGGAAAGTGACATGTGTTTTAAATCAATGTATTCCTTAATGAATGCCATGTATTGGGACTTCAAAATTGTGTTTTTTGCTAGCTTGGATTCCAATGATTTAAAACGTCTAAGAGCAAGGCTGTATGAGTCTCCAAGCTTGTCGAAATTGGATTTTGCGGGTAATCGAACAGAATATTGCCCACAAGCAAGGCGTGAAAACGATTTTAAGAAAAGCTGCTCACAAAGGGCTTCTTCATCGGTGGGAACAGCTAAAGATCCACAATCGCTGTCGATTTCCCAAAACCGTTTTACCAAGTCTGGTATCGAATCGGTTTCGTGCTGGATTCCAAGTTTGGATGACGAAATAGCCAAGACAGAATTTTTGGCACGCGAAACTGAAATGGCTCCACAAGCAATCCAGCCAAGTCTGGTTTTTTGTAGAGTAGGCAGATGTTTGGCCAACTGAATGTTTCCAACGCAATGAAGTTCATAAAATAGACCAGCTCCAATAAGCAGGTCAATTCGTTGGCTCTTATAGAACAGTGGGTCAGCTAGGCATAAATTCTTTGGTATGTTCCAATCTGAAGAATTTAAATCGAAGTGCGGCTGGTAATCAGTGATTGTTGGCATTATACTGGCAGATAGTGATGTGCTGTACTTGTTATCCCGAGAGTGAATAACAAGATCAACAGCCCTTTCAGACGCTACGGAAGATTCACAGACCCCTGAGATAGAACTGTTAAAATGTCGAGTTGCGAGCTGAAGTTGGTTGACGAAGCGAGAGGTTATGATATTCAGCTGCGAACATGAGTCCAGTAGGGCTCTACATGGGATCAGTGTACCAACGCGATTCTTTACATATACAATGGCCGTAGCAAGCAACACATAATCGGTCTTTTCTTTTTCTGAAGCTTTAGGTGTGGATGTTGGAGAGGACGATGAAATTAATGCAATTGGGTTTGGCGAATTTATGGGAATAGGTGAATGTGATGTCGAGGCAGTTGGATTTGATTCAATATGCAGCAAGGAATTGTGCTTTGAATGGGAATACTTGCAGGTTCCTGCTTTACATTGCTGCAGGCTATGGCCTTTGCGCAGACAATTAAGACAAAGGTGCAGCCGTTTAGCTTCTTTGTAACGCAGAGTCGGACTGAGGTTAAGGAATTGGGTACATTTGGAAATGAGGTGATCTTTGGAGTCACATAATATGCATAATGAAGTGTTACATGAAGTAATGAGTGTGTTACGCATGATTTTATTAGTTTGAGGTTTTCCCACCTGTTTGCTAGGTGTCTGGATTACCATAGCATTCTCAATATTCTCCATCATCCTGCATCTTTTTTCCAAGAATGTAGCCATATCCGTCCAGCTTAATAGCTTGTTTGTTTGTAATCCTTCTTCCCATTTTTCCTGTGTGTATGGATCCAATTTTGATGTTACCAGGTGAATTAGCATGCCATTTGCAATCTCTTGAGTGGATGCCATCGATTTCAAAGCGCGCAGATGCGAATTCATCTGATCACTTAAGTACCGTAAACTGCTCGAACCCTTCTCCACACCTGAAAGCTTGAAAAGAGACCGTATGTGTGCCTGAAAATGTAAAAGCTTATTATCAAATCGGGAGACTAATAATTCGATAGCCTTATCATAATTCAACTCAGTGAGTTCCAGGGAACGAAAAATCCGGCCAGTCAATATAGGCGCCAGTGAACCGCGGTAATTTGAGCTCCGGTAGACGAGAGACGCGTAATGAACCTTTGGATGAATTTTGGTCCATATTGAAGTTGGATATAGCTGTAGAGTTAATAACCGACACTCTACGTAGTTTTGAAAGTTCACGAGAAATTTTTGATTTAGCATCACAATACAAATGAGCAAAATTAGACCGAGTGTCACTAGCCAATTCAAGCAAATTTAATTTTTCGACAACTGTTTGTGCTTTATCAAAATTGGCGTTCATTTGCTCTATAAGTTCAAGACAAACTTCGAAATCGGCTTCATCAAAATTGGCCACCCCGTCTGTACCAAGAAATGCATTTAAAGCAACTAGTTGGCGATTTATGGAATCAACTTTTGCTTTGTGAAAATTCATATCACTCAAATCCGACGCGGGTCGCACAGTAGGGGAACCGTTTTCAGCCATAATGATTTTTTATTTGTATTAAAAAGTATTTAAAAGTCACTATCACAATCACTGCGAGTTGCGTTTTCAACTGTACTCAAGTACCGAAATTAGAAAACCGAAAGAACCGTAACCGTTCAATGACTGCTAAAATGTCTTATGTATTTAAAACGTATGTACCAAAACAACAACAACTCTGCCTTTATATACAAGAAAGCGCGGTTAAATTTGCAACTGTTCGTCGACCTTTTCACCGAATTATGAAAGGTAACTGTGCAAATATGTTCGTTTTTAATTTTGCCGAATTGCAAATTAAATGGTCAAATTGTATTTAGTTTAGTTATTTTATGCAACACTTTCACAATCACGTCGGGGTCACCAAAATGTTTTGAGGAGGGCATTGATTTATGCCCCCTAGTTCTATTTGCGAAGGGTGTGACGCGAAATTGTTCTTTTATAAAAAACCAAACAATAAATTAAGAGAACAGAGTTTGTTGTTTTGGACTTCACTTGTTTTCAATATTTTATTGCTTTATAATTAATTATTAATTGCGCGACAGCGGCTAGCGATTAGTGCGAACGAAAGCTTAGCGAAGACTAGTTAAAAGGAATGCGTTTACATGCGTGTACATAAGAAGTTTTTAGAGAGTGAATATAAGCATAAAACAGATTTAGTGATAATAAGCAACAATGAGCAAGTAAGAACAATTGGCGGGAGAATTTACGTTATATTTGAATTTGAATTTTTAAGATAGGTATTAGGTTTGAACATTATTTATGTTGTGTTTATTGTATATGTTGTGCATTGTTTGTGGAGGCTTTGACCAGCTCCCGACAGTCGTCTTATCAGCCAGGAATTTTTTGTATAAGGTTTTAATAACACCAAATTTTATTGAAATCGGATGATTATATTATATAGCTTCCATAGGGTTAATCCGTCCAAAAATCTGATTTCTATGCTTTTTTGTCAGAAAACGGGTTGTTTATGAACCAATTCCAACCAAATTAAGCACAAGGCACTTTTTTGTATAAGTTTTTAATAACACCAAATTTTATTGAAATCGGATGACTAAATCATAAAGCTTCCATAGGGTTGATGGGTCAAAACATCCGATTTCTGTGCGTTTTTTTTTTTTAGAAAACGGGTTGTTTATGAACCAATTCCAACCAAATTAAGCACAAGGCACTTTTTAGTAACACCTATTTTTATTGAAATCGGATGATTATATCATATAGCTTCCATAGGGCTAATCCGTCAAAAAATCTGATTTCTATGTTTTTTTGTCAGAAAACGGGTTGTTTGTGAACCAATTCCAACCAAATTAAGCACAAGGCACTTTTTGAGTAAGTTTTTAATAACACCAAATTTTATAGAAATCGCATGACTATATTATGATACATCCCATACATCTGTTTCACCAAAAAATCTCCGAAGTCTCCTATTTTCGGTTTCCAAGGGCAATTACTTAGGTTGTAATGTTTGGCTTGGTCTTGTGTGGCGTTTCCAGGCCTTCATCTTTGTCGTCTTATCAGCCAGGGATTTTTTGTATAAGTTTTTAATAACTTCAAATTTTATTTATATCGGATGACTATATCATATAGCTTCCATAGGGCTATCGATCAAAAAATCCGATTTCTGTGCTTTTTTTTTAGAAAACGGATTGTTTATGAACCAATTCCAACCAAATTAAGCACAGGGCACATTTTTGAGAAAGTTTTTAATAACACCAATTTTTATTGAAATCGTATGGATATATTATGATACATACCATACATCACCAAAAAATCTTCTGAGTCTGCTATTTTCGGTTTCCAAAGGCGTTTACTTAGGTTGTAGTGTCTGGCTTGGTCTTGTGTAGCTTTTTCCAGGCTTCTTCTGACTATTTAAAAAATTTCCTTCATCTTTGTCGTCTTATCAGCCAGGGATTTTTTGTATAAGTTTTTAATAACACCAAATTTTATTGAAATCGGATGACTATATCATATAGCTTCCATAGAGCTGATGGGTCAAAAAATCCGATTTCTGTGCTTTTTTTTAGAAAACGGGTTGTTTATGAACCAATTCCAACTAAATTAATCACAAGGCACTCTTTTGTTTTTAATTACACCAATTTTTATTGAAATCGGAAGGATATATTATGGTACATCCCAAACGCCTGTTTCACCAAAAAATCTCCTGAGTCTTCTATTTTCGGTTTCCAAGGGCGTTTACTTAGGTTGTGGTGTCTGGCTTGGTTTTGTGTGGCTTTTTCCAGGCTTCTTCTGACTATTTAAAAAATTTCCTTCATCTTTGTCGTCTTGTCAGCCAGGGATATTTTGTATAAGTTTTTAATAACACCAAATTTTATTGAAATCGGATGACTATATCATATAGATTCCATAGGGCTAATCGGTCAAAAAATCCGATTTCTGTGCTCAAAAAACGCGTTATATATAAACCAATTCCAACCAAAGTAAACACAAGACGCTTTTTTGTATACGTTTTTAATAACACCAATTTTTATTGAAATCAGAAGACTAAATTCTATAGCTTCCAAAGGGCTAATCCGTCAAAAAATCCGATTTCTGTGCTCAAAAAACGGGTTATATATGAACCAATTCCAACCAAAGTAAGACACTTTTTTGTAAACGTTTTTAATAACACCAAATTTTATTGAAATCGCATGACTATATTATGATACATCCCATACATCTGTTTCACTAAAAAATTTCTTGAGTCTCCTATTCTCGGTTTCCAACGGCGTTTACTTAGGTTGTAGTGTCTGGCTTGGTCTTGTGTGGCTTTTTCCAGGCTTCTTCTGGCTATTTAAAAAATTTCCTTCATCTTTGTCGTCTTATCAGCCACGGATTTTTTGTATAAATTTTTAATAACTTCAAATTTTATTGATATCGGATGACTATATCATATAGTTTCCATAGGGCTAGTCGGTCAAAAAATCCGATTTCTGTGCTCAAAAAACGGGTTATATATGAACCAATTCCAACCAAAGTAAGACACTTTTTTGTAAACGTTTTTAATAACACCAAATTTTATTGAAATCGCATGACTATATTATGATACATCCCATACATCTGTTTCACTAAAAAATTTCTTGAGTCTCCTATTCTCGGTTTCCAAGGGCGTTTACTTAGGTTGTAGTGTCTGGCTTGGTC
The DNA here is from genome assembly GCA_037075145.1 of Scaptodrosophila latifasciaeformis. NCBI lineage: Eukaryota > Metazoa > Arthropoda > Insecta > Diptera > Drosophilidae > Scaptodrosophila > Scaptodrosophila latifasciaeformis. Next base: position 137,191 of record JBAMCM010000880.1, on the reverse strand, counting down.
TTGTGTGGCTTTTTCCAGGCTTCTTCTGGCTATTTAAAAAATTTCCTTCATCTTTGTCGTCTTATCAGCCAGGGATATTTTGTATAAGTTTTTAATAACACCAAATTTTATTGAAATCGGATGACTAAATAATAAAGCTTCCATAGGGTTTGTCAGGAGCAGATCAAATTATCAACAAACAACATAAATAACGTTCAAAACTAATACCTATCTAAAAAATATTCAAATTCAAATGTAACGTAAATTCTCCCGCCAATTGTTCTTATTTGCTCATTGTTGCTTATTATCACTAAATCTGTTTTATGCTAATATTCACTCTGTAAACTTTTTATGTACATGCATGTAAACGCATTCTTTTTAAGTTAGTCTTCGCTAAGCTTTCGTTCGAATTAATCGCTAGCCGCTGTCGCGCAGCTATATATTGTACATACATATCGTCACAATTTTTTATTATAAACAATTAAAATATTGAAAACTCTAAGTGAAATCCAAAACAACAAACTCTGTCCTCTTAATTTAGTGTTTGGTTTTTTATAAAAGAACAATTTCGCGTCACACCCTTCGCAACTAGAACTAGGTGGCATAAATCAATGCCCTCCTCAAAACATTTGGTGACCCCGACGTGATTGTGAAAGTGTTGTATAAAATAACTAAATACAATTTAACCATTTAATTTGCAATTCGGCAAAATTAAAACAAACATATTTGCACAGTACCCTTTCATAAAAGGTCGACGAACAGTTGCAAATTTAACCGCGTTTTCTTGTATATAAAGGCTGAGTTGTTGTTGTTTTGGTACATACGTTTTAAATACATAAGACATTTTAGCGGTCATTGAACGGTTACGGTTCTTTCGGATTTCTAATTTCGGTACTTGAGTACAGTTGAAAACGCAACTCGCGGTGACTGTGATAGTGAATTTTAAATACTCTTTAAATAGAAATAAAAAATCATTATGGCTGAAAATGGTTCCCCTACCGTGCGACCCGCGTCGGATTTGAGTGATATGGATTTTCACAAAGCAAAAGTTGATTCCATAAATCGCCAACTAGTTGCCTTAAATACATTTCTTCGTACAGACGGGGTGGCCAATTTTGATGAAGCCGACTTCGAAGGCGTCTTGAACTTATAGAGCAAATGAATGCCAATTTTGATAAAGCACAAATAGTTGTCGAAAAATTAAATTTGCTTGAATTGGCTAGTGACACTCGGTCTAATTTTGCTCATTTGTATTGTGATGCTAAATCCAAAATTTCTCGTGAACTTTCAAAGCTACGTAGAGTGTCGGTTATTAACTCTACAGCTATATCGAACTTCAATATGGACCAAAATTGATCTAAAGGTTCATCACGCGTTTCTCGACTACCAGAGCTGAAACTACCGCGGTTCAGTGGCGCCTATATTGACTGGCCCGATTTTTTCGGCATGTTCAATACTGTTGTTGGTGACAATGATGGGATAAGTAAACTTGAGAAGTTCCAGCACCTCCGTTCTTGTCTGGATGGCGCAACTTTGGATACAATTCGTTCCCTGGAACTAACTGAGTTGAATTACGAAAAGGCTATCGATCTATTAGTATCCCGATTTGATAATAAGCTTTTACATTTTCAGGCACACATACGGTCCCTTTTCAAGCTTTCAGGTGTGGAGAAGGGTTCGATCAGTTTGCGGTATTTTAGCGATCAGATGAATTCGCATCTGCGCGCTTTGAAATCTATGGCATCCACTCAAGAGATTGCAGATGGCATGCTGATTCACCTGGTAACATCAAAATTGGATCCATACACACAGGAAAAATGGGAAGAAGGACTACAAACAAACAAGCTATTAAGCTGGACGGATATGGCTACATTCTTGGAAAAAAGATGCAGGATGATGGAGAATATTGAGAATGCTATGGTAATCCAGACACCTAGCAAACAGGTGGGAAAACCTCAAACTAATAAAATCATGCGCAATACACTAATAACTTCATCTAACACATCATTATGCATATTATGTGACTCCAAAGATCACCTCATTTCCAAATGTACCCAATTCCTTAACCTCAGTCCGACTCTGCGTTACAAAGAAGCTAAACGGCTGCACCTTTGTCTTAATTGTCTGCGCAAAGGCCATAGCCTGCAGCAATGTAAAGCAGGAACCTGCAAGTATTGCCATTCAAAGCACAACTCCTAGCTGCATATTGAATCGAATCCGACTGCCTCGACATCACATTCACCTATCCCCATAAACTCGCCAAACCCCATTGCATTAATTTCATCGTCCTCTCCAACATCCACAACTAAAGCTCCAGAAAAAGAAAAGACCGATTATGTGTTGCTTGCTACCGCCATTGTATATGTAAAAAATCGCGTTGGTACACTGATCCCATGTAGAGCCCCACTGGACTCATGTTCGCAGCTGAATATCGTAACCTCTCGCTTCGTCAACCAACTTCAGCTCGCAACTCGACATTTCAACAGTTCTATCACAGGAGTCTGTGAATCTTCCGTAGCGTCCGAAAGGGCTGTTGATCTTGTTATGCTTTCTCGGGATAACAAGTACAGCACATCACTTTCTGCCAGTATAATGCAAACAATCACTGATTACCAGCCGCACTTCGATTTAAATTCTTCAGATTGGAACATACCAAAGAATTTATGCCTAGCTGACCCATTATTCTATAAGAGCCAACGAATTGACCTGCTTAATGGAGCTGGTCTATTTTATGAACTTCATTGGCCAAACATTTGCTTACTCTACAAAAAACCAGACCTGGCTGGATTGCTTGTGGAAGCATTTCACTTTCGCGTGCCAATAATTCTGTCTTGGCTATTTCGTCATCCAAACTTGGAATCCAGCACGAAACCGATTCGATACCAGACTTGGTAAAACGGTTTTGGGAAATCGACAGCGATTGTGGATCTTCAGCTGTTCCCACCGATGAAGAAGCCCTTTGTGAGCAGCTTTTCTTAAAATCGTTTTCACGCCTTGATTGTGGGCAATATTCTGTTCGATTACTCATACAGCCTTGCTCTTAGACGTTTCAAATCATTGGAGTCCAAGCTAGCAAAAAACACAATTTTGAAGTCCCAATACATGGCATTCATTAAGGAATACATTGACTTAAAGCACATGTCACTTTCCTCTCGGCAGTCATCGGTTCCCCAGTTCTACTTGCCTCATCATTGCGTTCAGAAGCTAAGCAGCGCAACCACCAAATTGCGAGTCGTGTTCGATGGATCAGCAAAATCAACTTCTGGCTACTCCTTCAATGACTTGCTTTTTTCAGGGCCCACGATTCAGCCCAACATTTTTAACACCTTGCTTCGCTTTAGATTCTTCAAGGTAGCATTGTGTGGAGACATCTGTAAGATGTATCGATGTGTGAGGGTCAAGCATCCTGACCAATACCTTCAATGTATATGGCGAGATAACCCTAATGAGGCAATCAAGGTTTATACTCTCGATACCGTCACATATGGAACGAAACCTGCTGCCTTCTTAGCAATTCGTGCTATGCACCAACTTTCGTACGACGAGGAATCTGAATTTCCATTGGCAGCAAAAATAATTCGAAGAGACTTCTACGTCGACGATCTAATTTCAGGAGGAGACTCAATTGAAGAGGTATCGGAAATTCGTCAACAAGTCAAGGCCTTGCTGAGAAAAGGACACTTTCCAATTCGAAAATGGTGTTCCAATGAGCTTGCAGCCCTTGATGGAGACCCACAGGAGGATCGTGAGAAAACAATGAGTTTTCACGATGGCACTGATGTTCTGAAATCCTTAGGTCTTTTTTGGGACACCAACTCGGACAATCTTCTCTTCAGTTTTTCCGAAACCATTCAGCAAAAACCTGCTACAAAACGATCCATCTTGTCGACAGTTGCCAGATTCTATGATCCCCTCGGACTAATTGCACCCATTATAACCAGACTGAAAATATTTCTCCAAATCTTATGGAAAGAAAAATGTGACTGGGATGAATCTCTGCCGCAATCGCTGCACTCCTTATGGTTGGAGCACATAAAACAAATATCTTCAGTCAGTCATCTCAAATTCCCAAGGTTCGTTATGCAGCCAAATTCGTCGTTGGAAATCCATGCCTTCTATGATGCAAGTCTTTCTGCGTATGGAATATGCTCGACACATTTGCTTTGTTCCAAATCTAGAGTCTCGCCTTTAAAAACTCTAACGATACCCAAACTGGAATTATGCGCAGCATTGCTTTTATCAGAACTTGTTTCTAACATCGCTAAAAATATTTCCTATCCTTGTTCCTTTCACTGCTGGTCTGACTCGACAATCGCACTTGCCTGGATACGTCAAGCGTCATCAGACTTCAACATATTTGTATCAAATAGAATCGCGCAAATTCAGGAACGGACGAATGGAATGTCATGGCGATATGTTCCCTCTGAACTAAATCCTGCTGATATCCTTTCTCGTGGATGCTCACCATCTGATCTATTGACATCGGATTTATGGAGTTACGGACCTTCTTTCTTGCAGAAAGGCTCAGCAGATTGGCCTATTAATCTTGTCCCTGAATTAAATTTGCCTGAACGGCGTAGGAGTGCCTTAATACTTACACATCCAGCACGTGACATATCTTATATCTGCAAGTACCAGAACTCCTTCGGCAAACTTCAGCGAGTTTTTGGTTATATACACCTAAAATGCAAAAAAGAGTCTCAGCTTAAAGGTCCACTTACAGTTGAGGACATAAAAGGAGGAACTCATATGCTTTTGAAAGGTATTCAGCGACAACACTTCCCTGAAGAATACAAGGCCTTAAAGTCTAAAAAGCAACTGTGTCCTAAAAGCAAAATCGCATCCCTACAACCAATATTTGACAGTGATGGCCTTATTCGTGTTGGCGGACGGCTTCAAAATTCTCAATTGAATTACGATTCAAGGCACTCTATTATACTGCCTAATGGTCATCCAATCACCAGAGCGATAATAATTCATTTTCATAAAAAATTCCTACATGCTGGTCCCCAAAGCCTTCTTGCCGCCTTGCGTCAGAAATTTTGGCCAATGGGAGGGAGAAAGTTCGTCTCTTCAGTCATTGGCAAATGCATTCGATGCTTTCGCTTGAAGCCGAAAATTGTGGAACACATTATGGCACCACTTCCTGCAGATCGTGTTAAGCTAACCCGGCCCTTCTTTGTAAGTGGAGTGGATTTTTGCGGCCCATTCTATTATAAATCGTGGGTCCGAAACCGAGCACCTATAAAAAGCTACACTGCAATCTTCATTTGCTTTGCTACGAAAGCAGTTCATCTAGAGGTTGTCGAGGATTTGTCCACCACTTCTTTCATCGCGGCGTTTAGGAGATTTATCAGCACCAGAGGCAAGCCAAACACCGTATGGTCCGACAATGCTACCAATTTTGTTGGTGCAAAGAACGACCTAATTGAACTTCGTCGGCTATTCTTGAGCGACCCTGGAAACAAGCAGTTAGCAGAATCACTTCTAGATCTGGGTGTAAATTGGCAATTTATACCACCACGCTCCCCGCACTTTGGTGGCCTTTGGGAGGCTGCTGTCAAATCTGCGAAATATCATTTTTATCGCGTCGCTGGAAGTTACAATTTAACATTTTTAGAGCTCAGAACGGGGAAAATGGCGTTCTTCGAAGCAGAACTTGCAACCTAACAGTGTTGTTGTGATTAAGGATGACAACTTGCCCCCTCTTATGTGGAAACTAGGCCGCATCGAGAGTACGATCAGCGGACAAGACGGCGTTGTTCGAGTTGCCAACATTCGCACAGCCACTGGTGTGATCAGACGAGCCTGCAGTAAGATTGCTGTTCTGCCCCTTGAGACCACATCAGCTGTCAGCCTGCCTCTTCCAGCGGGGGGAGTATGTCGGGAGCAGATCAAATTATCAACAAACAACATAAATAACGTTCAAAACTAATACCTATCTAAAAAATATTCAAATTAAAATGTAACGTAAATTCTCCCGCCAATTGTTCTTATTTGCTCATTGTTGCTTATTATCACTAAATCTGTTTTATGCTAATATTCACTCTGTAAACTTTTTATGTACACGCATTCTTTTTAAGTTAGTCTTCGCTAAGCTTTCGTTCGAATTAATCGCTAGCCGCTGTCGCGCAGCTATATATTGTACATACATATCGTCACAATTTTTTATTATAAACAATTAAAATATTGAAAACTCTAAGTGAAATCCAAAACAACAACTCTGTCCTCTTAATTTAGTGTTTGGATTTTTATAAAAGAACAATTTCGCGTCACACCCTTCGCAACTAGAACTAGGTGGCATAAATCAATGCCCTCCTCAAAACAGGGTTGATGGGATCGAAACATCCGATTTCTGTGCTTTTTTTTTTAGAAAACGGGTTGTTTATGAACCAATTTCAACCAAATTAAGCACAAGGCACATTTTTGAGTAAGTGTTTAATAACACCAATTTTTATTGAAATCGGATGACTATATTATGATACATCCCATACATCTGTTTCACCAAAAAATCTCCGGAGTCTCCTATTTTCGGTTTCCAAGGGCGTTTAGTTAGGTTGTAGTGTTTGGCTTGGTCTTGTGTGGCTTTTTCCAGGCTTCTTCTGACTATTTAAAAAATTTCCTTCATCATCGTCGTCTTATCAGCCAGGGATTCATTGTATAAGGTTTTAATAACACCAAATTTTATTGAAATCGGATGACTATATCATATAGCTTCCATAGGGCTAATCGGTCAAAAAATCCGATTTCTGTGCTCAAAAAACGGGTTATATATGAACCAATTCCAACCAAAGTAAGCACAAGACACTTTTTTGTATAAGTTTTTAATAACACCAATTTTTATTGAAGTCGGATGACTTTATTATGATACATCCCATACATCTGTTTCACCAAAAAATCTCCGGAGTCTCCTTGTTGAGCGCACTAAGACTTTTTAGTGAACTATTAAATTTCAATAATAAAAAGGCTCGATTTGCCACAAATGGGTTGCAACGGAAGGGCTCTTCTCGAATCCATGCAAGTGCTACTGTAGAGTCAGACCGGCAATAAGTCGGTCCTTTAAATATGCCCATTTGTTTGACTTCGGGTTCAAGTTTGGCTTCAGGACTCAAAACAAATCTGGGAAAAGAGAGAAATGGTATATTAAGAAATCCATTGCACCTTTCGTGGCAGGTCATGTGACGTTCCAGAGGTTGGCTCTCATCCCATGACAGTCGGTTTTTAAAAAGTTGTTGCAAGAATATTTTTGCCTTCGTAATCACAAGCAGCTCAAGAGGATCGTAAAATCGTGTAATGGCGGAGATGACCGATCGTCTATAAGGTTTGGAGTCTGCCGGAGGCATACAAATACAGTCCTTTTTGAAATGGCATTCAGACTCTTTTTCTTCCTTGCTTCTTGGATGAGCAGCCTTCATTTCCCAGAATTTTCTGGCCGACTCTTCCAGGCGATAATCAATATGATCCACGTCCTTCTGCATAACCACTAGCGAATCACCTGAAGTTTGATAAGTTCCTCCAGCTACAACCCAACCAAGACGAGTCTTCTGGAGAAGTGGTAACTCAGGGCTAATTTTAATTTGGCCAACACAAAGAAGATCATAGAATAAGCTGGCACCAAGTAAAATATCCACTTGTTGAGGCTTGTAAAAGGACGGATCAGCCAATTCGATATTGGAAGGAATTTCCCATCCCTTAATGTCCACATCAATGTTGGGCTGACAATCAGTGATAGTTGGCACTACCACAGCAGTGAAAGCGGTGGCAAACTGTGAGGATTTTAGAGAAACATTTACAGATGATTTATTTGTGGCTACGGCCACATCTCCAAGTCCTGAAATAAAGACCGAGGACTTATTTTTTTTTTAATTGCAATTGATGTGCAATATGCTCCGTGATAAGTTTTAACTGAGATCCTGAGTCAAGCAATGCTCTACAAGGCACGAACAAACCATCTCGATTACGCACGAGGACAACAGCGGTAGCCAGAGGCACCACATCAGAGGGGGAAACTTGGGGATAAAGAGAAGTGGATGGAACATCACATGCTCCATTCGAAGATGATGACGGCGGTGAGCCAGGTTGTAGCACTTCAAAATGAAGCAGATAGTGATGCCTTGATGAAGAGCAAGCGATAAGTTTAAAAATGTACCACATGAATAAATTCCGTGAGTAGGCTCCTCACAAAAGGCGCAACTAGGAGCTGAATTTACCGGAGTTGCAACGAAGGACCTTCTGAATTGGCTCTTACCTTGATTCGATGGATTAATACTGGTCTTATATAAACTCATGGCATGCTGAACACTTTCCAGCTCTTGACACCGATTATCCAAAAATATGTAGAAGTTGTCTGCAGACGGCAACGATTCCTTATAGTTCAATAAGGCATGCCTTTCCCAATTGGATTGAGTTTCAATGTCGAGTGTTTGCAATAAGGTAAAAATCACAATTGAATCCGCGATTTCGTTTGGACTGCCCAGCGACTCCAAGGCTCGTCTGTGAACGTTGAATTTATCGGCAAAGTCCCTCAGCTACCCAGATGTTGAAGATTCCACTCTCTTTAAGCTAAGGATTTCCTTGATGTGTGCCTGAAAAACTAAACGCTTGTTATAACACCTTCGCTCTAAAATTTGCAATGCAATTGTATAATTATCGCTGGAGAGGTCCAAAGCTCGAATCGCTTCCAACGCTGATCCTGACAACGCCGATCGCAAATATCTAAATTTTTCTATTTTACTTAAACCGCATTCTTGGTCAATAATAGAGTTGAACATTGAGTATTCAGCAACACTGGGTCCAGTTGGATGATTCAAGGTTTCCTGGCAAAGTGTAGAGGATGGCAAAATTTGTCGTCTCTTCAACTCGACTCTGAGGCGGGACTTTAAAGCGACAATTTTTTTTTTTTTTAATTCCTTGACAAGTTTTAATGACAGAATCAAATTAAATAATGTAATTAAACAGTCGCCCCTATGTGGAGCATAGGGCGGACACAAACTCCTTCCAACGCCCTCTATCTTGGGCGACATAACGCAATTCATTCCACGATGCTCTCTCTTGGCTCTCTGCAAGCACCGTTCTCACCCAGGTCTGTCGCGGTCGACCTCGGCGCCGGGTACCTTGCGGATTCCACTGAAAGGAACTCTTGGCGATGTCATCGTCTGACTTCCTGAGGGTGTGGCCAATCCAGGTCCATTTTCTCCTTTTAATTTCCGTGTTGATCGGAGCACTTCTGGAGAGTATCAGCAAGTTTTCGTTTGTGATAGTGTTGGGCCAGAAAATGCGGCAAACGATCCGTAGACGTTTGCAAAAGTTTGAAGACGTCTACAAATTGCGTTTGTTGTCATCCACGTCTCAGACTCATACAGAAGGACTGGCTTGACGCTGCTATTGAAGATGCGCAGTCTTGTTTTAAGCGAGAGTTCACTAGAACGCCATACATTAGCCAGTTTGTGAAAAGCTATTCTCGCTTTGTTTATTCGAGACGCTACATCTGTTGAAGCCCCTCCATCCCTGCTGATTTGGCTGCCAAGATAACAGAATTCGTCAACATCCTCTACAACTACTGCGTCAGTGCCTTCACCGATAGTCAGAGGGAGTTGATTTGACGTTTCCACTCTCATCAATTTGGTCTTCTTCATATTGATGTTAAGGCCAACAGCCTTTGCATTTTCGGCAAGTCTGCTCAGTTTGCTCTTAGCGCCTTGCAGAGTGTGTGTCATGAAACATATGTCATCAGCGTAGTCCAGATCACTGAGCTTTTTGTGAGGGCGTCATTGCAAGCCGTCCGGGGCCTCCAGGTTGGTTTTCTTCAAAACTCCATCCAGCACGAGAATGAAAAGAAGGGGCGAGAGGACGCAACCTTGGCGGACTCCTCTCGAGATAGAAAACTTGCCACTGTTTTTACCCTTAAAACGAACGCTGTTATCCGAGTCTGTGTAGAGTTCTTGGATGACACTGATAATCTTTTCTGGTATTCCAGAGTCGCGTAGGGCTGTCCATATTGCGCTCCTTTCTATCGTATCAAAAGCACGCTCGAAGTCCACAAAGAGTAAGAACAAAGGCGACCTCCACTCCACCGACTGCTCAATAATAATTCTCAGGGAATTAATATGGTCAACGCAGGAGCGCATTGGTCTAAAACCGTTTTGTTCCTGTCGCAACTGACTGTTAAGTGCGGGAGCAATCCTCTCCAGAACAACAAAGACTATTATTTTTTGAATGGCATTTAGAAGGGTGATGCCCCGCCAGTTTTTACATTGGCTGAGATCTCCTTTCTTGGGGATGGTCACGATTGTTCCCTCTTTCCACTCCTTCGGAAAATTGCCTGAGTTCCAAGCTGAGCGGATTATTGGGAAAAGCGCTCTAGCTATTGTGTTACCGCCGTATTTAAATAACTCTGGTGGTATGTTGTCAGGGCCAGCAGCTTTGTTATTTTTGAGTTTGTGTATCGCTCTGGACAGATCTTGCACGGTGGGGGGCCTGTTGAGATACTTCTATTGGGATTACGCCGGCGGTCACTGGAAAGCGTGTTAATTTCACCAGTTTCGGAGTGTGCACCAGTCTCGAAAAACTCTTTCCAGCGTTGAAGCTGGTCTTCGTCAGAAGTAAGAACTTGGTTATCAGCAGATTTTATAGGATGTATGTTTGGCTTATACTTTGTCAGTTTGCCTACTGCTTTGTACACCCCGCGCAGGTTGTTCCGCCATGCCGCAGTTTCCGCTTCCGCTGCGATGTTATTTACGAAAATTTTCTTTTCCTTCTTGACGAGTTTTCTAACCTGAGTGTGAGCTGCATTGTATTCTGCGAGAGCCTGGCTTCTTTTCTGGGGCTCTTGTGATTTCGTAAGGGTTGACTTAAGCCTGCGCCTGTACTCAATACCCTCCCACGTTGCCTCGCTTAGCCAAGCCTTGCGGCGCTGTTTCTGGAAGCCAACCGACTCTTCTGCGGCTTTTTTACACACGTCCTCCAGTTTATTCCACGTTATTCCAGTTGCTTCCCGAGCGATGTTGTCGTGGAGTGCTTTCTCATAGAGTCGCGCAGCACCTGTTGTTTTCAGCTTTTCTGTATCAAACTTTCTTGTACGTTTCTGCTGGTTTTTAATGCCTTCAGGTCTCAGGCGCATTTGACCAACAAGCAAGTTGTGGTCGCTGTAGATGTCAGCGCCTCTGCGTGTGCGAACGTCAAGCAGGCAGTTGTGATATTTCTTGCTGATGATAATATGGTCTATTTGATTGCGAGTCCGGCCGTCAGGAGATTGCCAGGTGTACTTGTGGATGTCAAGGTGTGGGAATTTTGTGCCTCCTATAAAGAGGTTGCGATTTGCACATAACTCCACCAGGCGCTCGCCATTGTTTGTCCTGGTTGACGGCAGTCCATGGCGTCCCATGACACTCTCATTGTTACTGTTGCAGTTCCCTACTTTGGCGTTAAAGTCGCCAGCCACAATCAAAATGTCCCCTTTGCGCGAGTTAGCTATTGTTCCTTCGAGTAATTCGTAAAAGTCCTCCTTTTTGTCGTCCTCATCGGGCTCTGTCGGCGCATAGCATTGTATAAACGTGATGTTTCGGAATTTGCACTTGAATCTCGCCGTTATAATTATGTCGGACACGGGCTTGTACTCCATTAATGCGCGTTTAGTTATGCGAGACATGAGGATCCCAACACCATTTGAACGGGTTTTGTCGTTTCCACTATAAATGAACTGATGACCATCCTGGGTTGGACGTTCACCTTGTCCAGTCCATCTGATCTCTGACAATCTGATCTGATCTCCATTTTGTAGAGATCCATCTCTCTGCATACTTGTTCCAATTTTGACGCTTCAGAGAGGGAGCGTACGTTCCATGTTCCAAATCGTGTCATATGTCGATAGCTAAAGGTCGTCATCTTTTTACTGTTATTGTATCCGAGGCGTTTGTGTGTCGTTTCTTGAGTAGACGTATTTTACGGTCGGGTTACTGCCCCAACGCAACCAGCATATACGTTTGCGGGGTAACGTACTGGTGAAATAGTTTTCTTGAGCCGCTTGCTGCAAGCAGACGCCCGCTCCGGCCGCACCTCACATAGAAAACAGGCGCCGAGAAGTAGCAATTGGTTATTTTAATGGCGCCAAAAACTCGCCATGTCACGCCGACAATTAAGCAGTCGAAATTTTCCTGCAATTCACTTCCGATTTCGCTAAAGTCCAGCTCCTCCAAAGCATCATGGGACAAATTGAAAGATGCTTCCATGCGATCTATCAGCTCAAGTCGTACCAATATTTCCTGCTCTTCTGAAGCAGCACCTACTGAGTGGCTAAATGACAGATCCAATCGCTCAGCAGAAGCAAGAATTGACGCAGCCTTGCGTTTATAAAATTTTGCCTTCTGAGCTTCAGGCAATACAGGCACGGGAGTTATACAATTGCTCTCTGTTACCCCTTCCCCTTCATTTAAAAGCAACACATCTCCAATAACACATAATTCACAATTGTCACATCAGCGTGGACTGCGATCCACTTTAATATAAAATAAGCAAAGAAGAAAATATCAATTGTCAAGTGGACCAAAGAACACTTTGGCCACCAAAAGCAGCAACCACATTATATAAACAAAGAATACACTTAAGATAAACTAAGAAGAAACCACCCCCAATAATGTAAACAGAGAAACACTCAAGATATAAGAACTAACCATAGAGAATAAAGGAGAGCGATTGATCGCATAAAAGAAACCTAACTTAGAAATAAGGCTCAGTTTGGAAATAAAACTCACTTAAAGACGATCTACTCGGACTCGAATTTGTTCTGGGTTCGGTACTGCATCTATCTTTTGAACTACGTGTACATAAACACGTAATTGGCGCAGTCGGTATTCGAATCAAAACCTTCAGCCAGAAAATATAAATAAGTGCAAAAGAAAAACTTTTTCCGCACAATAAATTTTCTGCCTGAAACAAACTTTGATTGTGGCATTAAATAGAGAAAATCGTAATATTGTCACAAACCAGTCGAGACAATACAGTGTGTATAGTGAAGTGCGACAATTAAACTGGGAATTCAAAAACCGGTAATAATAGTCGAAAAATCCCAAGTTTAAAAAAAAAGAAACAAAATTTCCAAAAACAACAAACCCCAAAGTTAAAATCCAAAATTTCAAAAAAAAAAAAAAGTACAAAGATGGCAACAGAAAACCAAATGCAGTTGTGCATTCAAGCACTCACCCAAATTGTGACAAATCAGCAAATGGAGAGAGACACCAACAACCCTATGACGAGGAGAAGAAATAACATTGAAAAAGAAACTCGTTATCTTCCGACCTTTACTGGACAAGAGGGAACACTTCATGGATTCATAGCTTCGGCAGACCAGGTGATGAGAGAATATGGAGACGACGCAGACCAAGTCTTCAGCGTGGTGTTCAACACAAAAATACAAGGCCAAGCAAGAACAAATCTCAGCATAAACACACCAGCAACATGGGACCAGTGCAAGGAGAAGCTGAGACACCATTATCGCCCCAGACTGGATCAAATGGGACTGACAAGGAAGATCAACAACCTAAGGGTCACTAGCATCAGAGATCTGGACATAAAAGTAAGATTCATCGTAGAAGAAATAACAGATTTTGCGGTTTTCGAAAATAACGAGAGCCTTGTTAACATTTTAAGCTCCTTACTAATACAAAGAATTAAGGAATTGGCAGCAGGGCCAATGGCGGTTTCGCTAATGCCACTTACAACAGTGCAGACAGTTAGGAATGAGATAGCCAAATACATGGGCCTAAATTTCGGAAATTTAAACCAGAAACTATTAATCAGAAAAAACATAGACAACAATAATCCAAGCAATAACACTGAACAAAATAACGGAAACCCAAGTAATAACCAAATAAATAGGAACTAAAGCCAAAATATAAGATCCGACAATCCCCCACAAGCCATGAGTGTGGACAACTTGATAGAAGAAAATAATGAGGGCACGGAGGAGGAAGATACTCAAGCATTTTTTACCCACTAGCCTCGGACGAACGTAAAATGTATATAGAGGGAACCGTAGAGGGACGCAGATTTCTGTTTCTAATAGACCCAGGATCCACAATTAGCATAGTAAACACAAAAAAAGAAAAAAGTATACAAAAACCATTCATACCATTAAGTCGAAATTTGAAGCCAACAGCTTCTTGGTAATGACAGAGGCACCAAGTGAATTCCAATATTCACAAAAAGTACGTTCAAGGTGGGTAGCCTTGCCCTTGGACAAATCATACGATTTCCTATTGGGCATGGATTTTATCCAAAGAAATGTAAAAAGTATAAACATAAAAGAAAAAACAATAAAGCTAATAAATGATGTCGAAATTCCATTCTTGTCTAAGGCCCCAGAGGTGGCTTGTGTACTGGAAGTAAGCGAAATTGAAGACTTCAATACAGCAGAATTAAACACAGAGGAAAGTGAAATAGAAAATTCACTAAAGAAAAAATTTAAAAAATTATTCTGTTGAGATAACGAGCCATTTTGCTAACTTTTAAAAGCACTAGTAGCCCAAAGAAATTAGTCACAATATATTTCCTTTCAATTATTTATTTGAGCCACGCAGGGCAATTCAATAGTCTTAAGTTTAACAATAGTTTTTGTTGTACACCGGGACGAATTTGCCGCGAAAGAAAGAATCGAAAGAGAGAGCCCGAATTGGCACTGCATGAAATGATAGTTAAGCGAGCCCGAGTTTAGCACTGTCCAAATTGATAGCTATACGACAACTAACTTTTGCGTCGGCGTAACAAGTGCCGCGAACATAGTTGCATAGTTAAGTGCAAGATAAATCGAAAGCAAAGCATATTAAAGAATAAGGGACAAGGAGAATTAGAGATTGAAATAAATTTTATGTATGCTTTAGAGCAGCTGCGGCATCAGCTTGTGAGGGCAAGACCAAACATCCTCCCCCCGTTGGAAGACAAGGACTTGCAACTTCATTCTGACGAAGTACTTCATCATCAGTAGTGGGAAGAACACACAGTCTTCGGACAGCTCTCTTTGTTAGCCGTCTTTAGTACTGCAACACGAGATACTCCATCCGCTCCTGATATCAGTTCGACGACTCGAGCCAAGGGCCATTTTAAAGGAGGCAGATTTTCATCTTTGACTATGACGATATCGTTAACTCTAACTCCAGGCTGGGGGTTGCGCCACTTGGCGCGCTGCTGCAAAGTAGTAAGCCATTCTTCACGCCATCGAGACCAGAATATTTGTTGGTAATATGATATCTTCTGCCAGCGATCCAAACAATTGATATTGAGCTCAGTAACATCAGGCTCTTGAAATAAAGACAGAGGAATGGTACCCAAGAAACGTGCGGGTGTTAGGACGTCCAGGTCTTCAATGTTCTCTGAAATAGACATTAATGGACGTGAGTTAATTATTGCGGCGATGTGGCAGACTAATGTGCGAAGATCATCAAACAGCAAAAGAGAGGACCCAACAGCACGATAGAAATGGAATTTTGCTGTCTTAACTGCTGCTTCCCAAAGTCCTCCAAAATGAGGTGAGCGGGGGGGTATAAATTTCCATTCTATGTCATCCATTAAGCAGAAATTTTGCACAGCGTGTTGATGACCAGAACTCCAGAACAACCTTTTCAGGTCTGCCAATTCGTTTTTTGCGCCAACAAAATTAGTGGCATTATCTGACCAAATACGCGTCGGCTTTCCTCGGGTACAAATAAATCTTTTAAGTGCGCTGAGAAATGACGATGTGGTGAGATCTGGAACCAGCTCAAGATGTACTGCCTTTGTGGCAAAACAAATGTATAGCATATAGCATGTACCTGGCTTCGAACACCACTCTTATAATAGAACGGCCCACAAAAGTCTAATCCAGTAACATTGAAGGTACTCTACGCAGTTACTCAATCCTTTGGAAGGTCTGCCATAATGTGCTTAGCTAAACGTGGCTTGGCTCTAAAGCAAATTATGCATTTGTTCACAGCATTTACTATTGTTTTTCGTCCACCAATTGGCCAATATTTGTAGTAGTTGAGGAGACTTTCATAAAGAAGTCGAGAACTTCTCGAACCACCTACTAGAAATCAATTATTGGTTTATACTTTAATATACCTTCTTGAAAGAAAAAAAAAAATAGTTAGCTAAGATCATACGAGTTCACCGTTACTCAGTCAAGAAAGGCTTTCGTTTAATGCACTGCCAGTTAAAGTTTCGAGCATAGAGGATAGAAGAGTTTCGACAGTGAGACGGCAAACAACTAAATTCTGTGTATTTAGTCAAACTATAATTAAAAACGTGCGCTTCAAATATTAGAAGATCAAAAAGATTTTTTTAAAGAAAAGTGCAGGAAAGAACAGGAAATATCGATATTGTGACCCGTGGTAAGCTGTTGTGTTCCCATTTAATTAGATGAATTGGGTTATGGAGAAGTCCCCAACGGCGATTACCTGTTGGATGATCCTCCTACCCCACCCCCTAAAACCTCTTCGGGAGGGATAATTAATACACCGTTTGCCCCTCCGGAACGCGGATATCAAGACAAACAACGACTGCAACGATCGAATTCTGAAATAAGCCTCTGGTAGTATTATTTCTTGCTATGTGCAACATTCTGTCTGCCGGCCACTAAAAAAATAATTTAAAAAAAAAAAAAGGAAAAAAAAAGAATTTTTTGGCAAAAAGAAAAAAAAAGGTCTGCCCAAACTAAAAAAAAAAAGAAGTTTAAGAGCTAAGCATGTGGCAAAACCGTTTGCTCAAAAGCTTAGTCGGAATTGGTGTACTAACCACATGCTAATTATAGCAAAGCTTTCACGGCAGCTTGGACGATCACTGACCTACCCTAAATAACAGAACAAAAGTTCTAATCTCTTCTTTTGAAGCAAGCAAGCACTAAAACTATAGCCATGCCGATCATTTTGTTGTCTTTTTTTTATAATTTCCGAAATTGTTAACTTTAATATTAGTTTAAGTTGAACAAGTAATTTTTTTATTTTTATCATTAATTTTTTTTTGTCATTATTGGCTGAGAGAGAATGGCGCACGCAAAATAAGATTTTTCCACGCCAGGCATATATATGCATATAATGTTTTGTACTATTTTTTTATAGCTGGTTTACGTAAACTACACATCTACGTCACTTGGGCCCAGGACCGCAGATTGTTGGAGTGAGTAATAAACTTAAACTTAAAAAAATAAAAATAAGAAAAAAAGAGGAAGAATAGTGAGTACTTATATACATATATATGCAAAGAAATATCGGAATCACCAAATGTTCGCCCTCTTCTTCAGGCATTGTACGATTTAAAATATAATATTCTATAGTCTAAGTTAAGTCCGCTCGATTCTAATTTCTTTTAAGCCTTAAAAGAAATGAAGTATTAAATGGAAATTGAAAGATGAAGCGGTAAATCTATTTAATGGGGTCTGCTGACCGTCAAAGCCAAAGGAAAGACAGATAGTAGAATTCCTTCTGCTCGATAAGGGACAATGATCCAAAATAATATCAACATTGTCATGGTAGGGTGGGTACAGAAGAGGACGTAAAAACTAGTTCCTCTCAGGGAAATAATATCTGAGTACAACTTTGAGGGCGTGTCGGCGCTGATTTGAATTTATTTTGCTTATTTAAGTTTTAACATTAGCCTTTTGTTCCGTAGTGCACTAATTAAAATGAAGTGGTGTGGTGTAGCATAGACCAGAAAGAACCCCGACATTTCCGGCGAGCTATAACCGAGCATAGCGAGAGTGCACCCTCCTGGTCTTATACTTCACGGTCTCAGCAATCGGTCATCAGCTGAACAACATAACTTCTGAAAAACGGTACACTACATATTGCAGGCGAATATGCGCTGGTAAGGCACGGGGTCCGGAGTGAAGATTGCGACGATGAAAATGCATAATAATAGCTCTGGTCACGGGGTGTTGACGCGGTAAAATAATTGGATGCTGTGACTCAAATGCCAAAGCAGAATTTTTCAATCGGCCACCCACACGTATAAGTCCATCTTTGTCAATGAAGGGCGCCAGTGAAGCTATAGAGCTTGATGAGTTCACTGGGTGATTCTTCATCAGCTGTTTGTATTCTTCATTCATATGTACCATCTAAATGGAGCGCAATAACGTTTTTGTTCCCTCTTGAATGTGTTCCAAAGACAGTGGAATTTTAGAGAGCCTATGTCGAAATCGGTTTATATAGCCGAATACATTTTTTAGTTTCTGCCATGAGTTGGCAAACTTGCATCCACTGGACACATGCGAACTGTTAAAAAATCCAAGGAAAAACTTCATCCGCAATTCAGGTAATGGTTTTATAGCAAGGCAAGACTCAGGCCAACTATTTCTTCCTGTAGTTAAATACGCTGGGCCACAAACCCACAAATCGGAGTCCAGAAGCTCGCTTGGTAGTGCTCCTCTTGACAGTATATCCGCTGGATTTAGTTTTGTTGGAACGTAGTGCCATTCCATTCCACAGGCAACACTTTGAATTAACGAGATTCTATTAGCAGTGAAAATGTGAAACTTTGATGGCTCTTCCTTTATCCAGGATAATACTACAGCTGAATCAGACTAGCAATAAAACGGACACGAAAATAAATCCATAGATTTGACTTCCCGCATCAATTGGGCTAACAATAACGCGCCGCATAATTCCAGCTTGGGTATGGTTAAGGTCTTCAATGGTGCTACGCGCGACTTTACACAAAGTAAATGAGCCACTCGATTTCCTTTTTCCATAGACACAACATATATGCAGCACCCATATGCATCCATACTGGCATCGCTGAAACCGTGCACTTCTACTACGCAACCTGGCCGGATAGCTAAGCGAGGAAATGTTAATCCTTCGGTACGGCCTATTTCAGAAGCTAACTTCAACCATAAAGAGTGCAGGGAGGCAGGTAAACTCTCATCGCAATCTAGTTTTTCTCTCCAGAACATTTGCAGAAAAATTTTGGCTTTTGTAATGACTGGGGCAATTAGTCCAAGTGGGTCGTAAAAGTGCGCGATGGCTGATAGGACGAATCGTTTGCTAGGTTTTGCGGTACTCTGCATAGGACGAAATGAAAATAAGAGACAGTCTGAGCTCGGATCCCAAGCAAGACCCAACGTTTTTGTGATATTGCTTCCATCATCAAATTTTAGAAAGGTATCCTTTTCTGAATCTGCTACTTTATGCAGGACTCCCTCATCATTAGAACACCATTTCCTAATTTTAAAATGACCTCTCTCCAATAGTTTTGTGACTTGCTCCAAGAT
Organism: Scaptodrosophila latifasciaeformis; assembly: GCA_037075145.1. Classification (NCBI taxonomy): domain Eukaryota; kingdom Metazoa; phylum Arthropoda; class Insecta; order Diptera; family Drosophilidae; genus Scaptodrosophila; species Scaptodrosophila latifasciaeformis. The sequence continues at coordinate 117,978 of JBAMCM010000880.1, read as the reverse complement.
CTCCTCTACTTCATGAGTTGAATTGCCTCCTGTGATTAGGTCATCAACATAAAAATCCCTCAGCACTGTGCTTGATCCAAGGGTAAATGTTTCCTGTTCATCAGTAGCTAACTGGTGCATCGTGCGAATGGATAAGAATGCGGCAGGCTTAGTACCATACGTAACTGTATCGAGCTTGAATATTTGTACGTCTTCATCTGCACTGTTTCGCCATAGGATGCATTGAAAATAACTGTCGGATTCGGCCATTCTAACGCAGCGATACATCTTACAGATGTCACCGGTCAGTGCCACTGGAAAAGTTCTAAAACGGAGAATTGTACTGAAGAGCTTTGGCTGTATAGTTGGACCGGCCATGACCAAGTCATTCAAAGAGAAACCAGATGATGATTTAGCGGATCCATCAAATACAACTCGTAATTTTGTCGATGTGCTTGCATCTTTCAAAACACAATGATGGGGAAGGAAATATTTGCATAGATGACAAGAGCATCTATCTACAACCGACATATGATTCAGTGTCAGGTATTCCTGCATAAAATCTGAGTATTGCTGTTTGAGCTGAGGAGAACGTTGAAGTTTACGCTCTACATTTAAAAATCGACGCTTGTTGGAAAGATTCTCCAAGCGTATCTGAACATTGCTTAAATGGAAGCCGAACTGAGTATGCTCCAGAAGCTAAGCGGATGCAATTTTCCTTAAAGTGGCTCACATTCAATATCTTCTTTGCTGAATTTAGAACCAGTGTCTCCAAAACTTTCAACTCCCCAGAATTGTTGCACCAATTGATCAATTCCAACATCCTCTTCCTTTGTGGAATTTCCAGGTGATATGCCAGCCAGGGCAACTGTTTTGGTTTCGAGTGACCCGCCTCCGGATACTACCCACCCAAGTCGGGTTTTTTGAAGTAGTGGTAGTCCACCAGCCAACTTAATTTGGCCTACACAAAGAAGGTCGAAGAAAAGATGCGCCCCAATAAGCAGATCAATTTTTTGAGGACATTGGACTGCCAATTTCATCAAACTCTAGCTCCTCCAAGCTATCGTGCGCCAATGCAAATGACGAATCCAATTTATTGATAATGTCCAAGCGCACTTTCAACTGATCTTCAGACATACCACTTAATTTATCACTGGTAAACTGGGTGCGCAGGTTCTTTGCATGACTCAATAATGAATTTGACTTTCTTTTAAAGAAATTTGCTTTCTGTTCCGGCATACTAATTGTAGCATCGAGCAACATTTTTTTTTTTCAGTTTTATCGCAAAAATTGGTAGGTTATATATAAGCCCGCAATTTGGCACGAAATTTATATTACAGTTTGGGACGCACTGTATATGGTATATGGTGTATTCGATTAAAAAACAGTTATGTCGACCACTGTGTAAATAACAATTAACAGCGGAAGAGGAGTGCAAGCACTGTCCAAATTGATAGCTAAACGACAACTAACTTTTGCGTCGGCGTAACAAGTGCCGCGAACATAGTTACATAGTTAAGTGCAAGATAAATCGAAAGCAAAGCATATTAAAGAATAAGGGACAAGGAGAATTAGAGATTGAAATAAATTTTATGTATGCTTTAGAGCAGCTGCGGCATCAGCTTGTGAGGGCAAGACCAAACATATTCTATAATGAGGGAGATCAGTTGACAAACACAAGCACAGTAGTGCATAGTATAAGAACAATAACAGAGCAACCAATAAACTCTAGAATTTATAGGTGTTCTCCAAAAAATGAGGAAGAAATTAGAAGGCAAATAATAGAAATGGAAAAAAACGGGATAATAAGAAAAAGCAGAAGCAAGTACAGTTCACCCATATGTTTGGTACCAAAAAAATTGGACAAATCGGGCGTGCAAAAGTACAGACTCTGTGTAGACTATCGTCGCTTGAATCATGTGACGATTCCTGACAAGTATCCATTGCCATTGATGGACTCAATATTGGACAAGCTTGGCAGGGCGCAATATTTTAGTACAATAGATTTGGCAAAAGGGTATCATCAGATTTTGATGGCTGAAGAAGATATTGAAAAGACAGCATTCGTTTCACCAATGGGACTATATGAATACGTTAAAATGCCATTCGGATTGAAGAACGCACCGGCAACATTTCAGAGATTAATGAATGATATTATTGAAGAATCAAATTTAGAAATGACAGACACTATTCATTCGGCTGACGAGAACGAGCCAATAGATTTCTACTTAAAAGAGGATATTGTAAACAAATACAAGACACAAATTATTGTCACCCATTCGGCAAGGGATGACGTGGTCAGTAGCCATGGTAGAAAAATAATAGAAATAAACCCAGCAGACACAGCATTGGATATTGAGCAAAAATTGCAAAACAACATTGGAAAGGGGAAAATCGGAGTGTACTCCGAGGTACCAGACTCGATATATTATAAAATACAATGCATTTTGATTGACCTTTTTAGGGACGCAAAACAAATCAAATTTATAAAGTGCACAAAAAGAGTTGTAGAAATAGAAAGTGAAGAAGAACTTCACAAACAGATTGCACTTTATCACACAAAAAAATCACTACACAGCGGCATGAATGAAGCATTTTATACTTTAAAGGAAAAAATTTATTTCCCAAAATTACGAGAACACATTAATTTGATCATATCAAACTGTAGAAGATGTAGAGAAACAAAATACGATAGAAACCCAATAAAACCCAAATTCATAATTACAGAAACACCACAACATAAAAACCAAACAATACATTTAGACATTTTTCATATCAAGCATATATCATTTGTTACAATAATAGACAAGCTAACTAAGTTCGCAACAGCATACAACATAAAAGATAGAAATTGGAGAGCAAAAATTCAAATTATCATAGACCAATTCGCCAAATTTGCTAAACCCAGCAAAATAATTATGGACAATGAATTTAGAGCAGAACAGATATTGAACTTTTTACATAAGGAAAATGTTGAAGTGCATTTGACAAAGCCAAATGCACATACAGGGAATGCTGACATAGAAAGATTACATTCAACTCTAATTGAGATAATAAGCGGGGTAGATGAGGATGTTTCAATAGAAACCAAAATTCAGTTTGCTATGAGCATATACAACAGAAGATACCATACGACAATTCAATGTTCACCAGAACAGGCAAAAAACGAAAAAAGTGCAGAGGAATTACATAAAATAATAAATAAATATAAAGAAAAAACAATAAACAAAAGAAATGAAAAAAGAGAAAATTATGAAGAAAAAAGAAATGTAGGTCCAATAAAGACATGCAGGGCTTCAAAATGTTCACCCTTGCAATATTAAGAGGCCACTAAAAATGGAAATGACAAGCAAGAGAAGAAATGAGGAGAAAAAAGAAAGGGAAGATTAAAAAAAACAAAAAAAAAAAACAAAAAAAAAAAACAAACAAACAAATCAACATATCAGTAATGGTAACTCCACATTCGCAGTGCGTTGTAATGACTACAAGTGGTCCCGATACAGGAAGAAGCAGGATACGTGCCGATACACATGTATGCAACGGAAATCGTCAACGAAACTATAATTATTTTACATATTATAGATATTAATCAGATCACTATCATTATGGATAAGGTAGAAAATAATATAAAAAATCCCAACGTTATCTTCGGGGTGCCGAAGATTACAGACTCTTTTCGAAGTTGTTTCTGCCGTAAATCACATGAACGGGGTTGGTCAGTTAATTGGGCCGATTTCGATTTGTATGACAGCTATATGATATAGTAGTCCGATTTTAATAAAATTGAGTACAAACGCGTATATTTATGTAGAAAACGTGTTGGCCGAGTTTTGAAAAGATCAGTCAATAAATGTGCGAATTTCTCTTAAAACCGATTTAGGTTCGTATGGCAGCTATATGATATAGTAGTCCGATCCTTACAAAATTTGGTACAGTTATCTATCGTTATATAAAACACACGCATGCCAATTTTCAAAAGGATCGGATAATAAATGTGGGAGCTATTGCCTAAACCGATTTAGGTTCGTATGACAGCTATATGATATAGTGGTCCGATCCGACCGATTCAAACTAGTGTACTACCTAGGTAAAAAAGAAGGCTAAATACCAAGTTTCAGCAAAATAGCTTTTAAGACGACGGAGTAAATCGCATAGAAACAGACGGACATGGCTATATCGACTCCTCTAGTGATTCTAAGTATTCTAGATGTAACTTTTGTGGGTCTACGATGTTTGGTTCTGTGCGTTACAAACATCAGAGCAAAGTGAATAGACTCCTTTTTCTTCGAAAAGAGTCTAAAAACGTAGAAATAGCAGACAGAGAATTGATCACGGACGAAATAAACTTGATTAGAGCAAAAATTAAATCGATCACACCATATACCAGAGAACGGAGGGGACTGGTGAATGGTGTAGGCACAGTGTACAAATGGCTCTTTTGGAGTAATGGACAATGAAGACAGAGAAAGTATAATTGATCACTTGGACATACTGGACAAAAACAATCATGCACTTATACAAAATATAAACAAACAAATACATATCAACACTCATTTCAACGATACTATAAATAAATTAGCAAACACAATAGTACAGGACAAAAATATTATACAAATTGCAACAGCAAGAATGAGGGAGGAAAACAAAGAAACAATAAAGAGACTTCTGTACAACGACCAAATACAGAAACTAAAAAATATAGAAGAAAAAATTAATTACATACAGGAAAATATAGCATCCGCAAAAAATAATATATTCTTACCACAAATCCTAACGCAAGAAGAGATAATTAAATTCGAAATAGATTTTTACAAAATAAAATTAATAAGAATGGGCATCCTAAAATACAAAAACGATAAGATAGTTATGGCAATCAAATTACCTAAGAACTTTATAAAAGCAGACGTAAAATTAATTACTCCAATTCCTAACAAAAAACATATTCAAATTGATCAAGAAAATTTGCGATCCAGGGCAAAATATATGAATATAAAGAAAATTTAATTTTAAGAGAACTAAAACTAAGGAAAAGCTGCACAATATACAATAATTGCAAAATTATAATAAACAACAAAGCAAGCATAGAACAAATAGATGATGAAACAATAGTCATAAGAAACAGTAAAAATAACATTTTACATCAAGATTGTGATAAAAGAGATATCACACTAAATGGTAATTACTTAATACAATTCGTAAATTGCAAAATACAAATACTAACCGAAAAATTTTCAAACAAACAAATGGAATTTTCTGAAAGATTCTACTACCCAACAAATATGTTAAACCAATCATACACAAACACTCTAAACTTTGAACAGTTCACGCTGGAAAATTTTGAAAATCTAAAAGAAATAAAGGAACTACAATTCCATAAAAAAGCCAATTATGGCATGGCAATAACATTCATAGTAATCATGCTAGTAGGAGGGGTATACCTATATTGCAAACTAAAAAATAAAAATTTTCATATTAATGTAAACAGAATTCAGGAGAATTCAAACTCTAGCGGAGGAGGAGTTATACAATTGCTCTCTCTTACCCCTTAACCTTCATTTAAAAGCAACACATCTCCAGTAACACATAATTCACAAGTCACATCAGCGTGGACTGCGATCCACTTTAATGTAAAATAAGCAAAGAAGAAAATATCAATTGTTAAGTGCACCGAAGAACACTTTGGCCACCAAAAGCAGCAACCACATTATATAAACAAAGAATACACTTAAGATAAACTAAGAAGAAACCACCCCCAATAATGTAAACAGAGAAACACTCAAGATATAAGAACTAACCATAGAGAATTAAGGAGAGCGATTGATCGCATAAAAGAAACCTAACTTAGAAATAAGGTTCAGTTTGGAAATAAAACTCACTTAAAGACGATCTACTCGAACTCGAATTTGTTCTGGGTTCGGTACTGCATCTATCTTTTGAACTACGTGTACATAAACACGTAATTCGGGTGACATGGAATCGTCTAAATTGTTTTCTATATTTTATAATTATTTGTTGCGCGCACTGTATGTCACAAAATCAATTGTCTTTACCGTTTATTTCACGTCAGCAACTGTTCTTATGTGTTCACTGAACTCAACTGCTGGTGCTTAAATATATAAATGCTTGTGTCTAAGCGTGTCTTTGTGTTAGTGCGGCATAATTTTTATTTTTATTTTATTTCAATGTATATAAATTTATTAATTCGCGCCCGCGATGACCGAAAGAATATCTCGCCGGGGCCTCCAACTGTTGAGCGCACTAAGAGTTTTTAGTGAACTATTAAATTTCAATAATAAAACGGCGAGAATTATTCACGTTATAATTATGCTTTATTTATACCTTGCTTGCATGTACCAACGAACGAACCAAAACTAATGTGCTTATGCTGAAGCTGGGCCGATTGCATAGCTTGCAATATACTAAAGCGAGATCGAAACAAGACAAAAGCTCGTACAAGAGAACTTATGTGTAAGCTTAAACGAAAGTAAGCAGAAAGAATAATGCTTAATAATGTGTACATACATACGTATTTGAACTAACTATAGTAGTTACAGTCCTTGGCGGGATTTTTAACTGCGAAAATATTTATGATAGATTTGTTGTGGCTGGCCCGAACACTCCTATTTTCGGTTTCCAAGGGCGTTTACTTAGGTTGTAGTGTCTGGCTTGGTCTTGTGTGGCTTTTTCCAGGCTTCTTCTGACTATTTAAAAAATTTCCTTCATTGTCGTCTTATCAGCCAGGAATTTTTTGTATAAGGTTTTAATAACACCAAATTTTATTGAAATCGGATGATTATATCATATAGCTTCCATAGGGCTAATCCGTCCAAAAATCTGATGTCTATGCTTTTTTGTCAGAAAACGGGTTGTTTATGAACCAATTCCAACCAAATTAAGCACAAGGCACTTTTTTGTATAAGTTTTTAATAACACAAATTTTATTGAAATCGGATGACTAAATCATAAAGCTTCCATAGGGTTGAAGGGTCAAAACATCCGATTTCTGTGCTTTTTTTTAGAAAACGGGTTGTTTATGAACCAATTCCAACCAAATTAAGCACAAGGCAATTTTTTGTATAAGTTTTTAAGAACACCAATTTTTATTAAAATCTGATGACTATATTATGATACATCCCATACATCTGTTTCACCAAAAAATCTCCGGAGTCTCCTATTTTCGGTTTCCAAGGGCGTTTACTTAGGTTGCAGTGTCTGGCTTGGTCTTATGTGGCTTTTTCCAGACTTCTTCTGACTATTTAAAAAATTTCCTTCATTGTCGTCTTATCAGCCAGGGATTTTTGTATAAGTTTTTAATAACATCAAATTTTATTGAAATCGGATGACTAAATCATAAAGCTTCCATATTGCTGATGGGTCAAAACATCCGATTTCTGTGCTTTTTTTTTAGAAAACGGGCTGTTTATGAACCAATTCCAACCAAATTAAGCACAAGGCACTTTTTTGTATAAGTTTTTAGTAACACCAATTTTTATTGAAATCGGATGACTATATCATATAGCTTCCATAGGGCTAATCGGTCAAAAAATCCGATTTCTGTGCTTTTTTGTCAAAAACGGGTTATATATGAACCAATTCCAACCAAATTAAGCACAAGGCACTTTTTTGTATAAGTTTTTAATAACACCAATTTTTATTGAAATCGGATGACTATATCATATAGCTTCCATAGGGCTAATCGGTCAAAAAATCCAATTTCTGTGCTTTTTTTTCAAAAAACGGGTTATATATGAACCAATTCCAACCAAAGTAAGCACAAGGCACTTTTTTGTATAAGTTTTTAATAACACCAATTTTTGTTGTTATCGGATGACTATATCATATAGCTTCCATAGGACTAATCCGTCAAAAAATCCGATTTCCGTGCTTTTTTGTCAAAAACGGGTTATTTATGAACCAATCGCAACCAAATTAAGCACAAGACAGTTTTTAGTATAATTTTTCAATAACTCAAAATTTCATTGAAATCGGATGACTATATCACATAGCTTCCATAGGGCTAATCGGTCAATAAATCCGATATCTGTGCTTTTTTTTAGAAAACGAGTTATTTATGAACCAAAAAAAAAATCCGATTTCTGTGCTTTTTTATACCCTGTACCTAAAAAGGTACAAGGGTATATTGAGTTTGTCAAATGTATGTAACATAGAGAAGGAGACCCCCACAAGTTACCTAAAGTATGATGCGGCTGACTAGAGAAATCGATCTAGCCATGTCCGTCTCTCTGTCTGTCTGTCTGTCTGTCCGTTTGTATGAACACCTCGTTCTCAGAGATGGCAAGACCTAGAAAGTTCCAGTTTGTTGCTAATAATCATTTGTTCTGCAGGTTAGATCAAGTTTATTATATTTTTTTAATATCCGATTTAGGTTCGGAATAAAAAGTATAAAACCACAACAACCTTCATTGTCGTCTTATCAGCCAGGAATTTTTTGTATAAGGTTTTAATAACACCAAATTTTATTGAAATCGGATGATTATATCATATAGCTTCCATAGGGCTAATCCGTCCAAAAATCTGATTTCTATGCTTTTTTGTCAGAAAACGGGTTGTTTATGAACCAATTCCAACCAAATTAAGCACAAGGCACTTTTTTGTATAAATTTTTAATAACACCAAATTTTATTGAAATCGGATGATTATATCATATAGATTCCATAGGGCTAATCCGTCAAAAAATCCGATTTCTATGCTTTTTTGTCAGAAAACGGGTTGTTTTTGAACCAATTCTAACCAAATTAAGCACAAGGCACTTTTTGAGTAAGTTTTTAATAACACCAATTTTTATCAAAATCGGATGACTATATTATGATACATCCCATACATCTGTTTCACCAAAAAATCTCCGGTGTCTCCTATTTTCGGTTTCCAGGGGCGTTTACTTAGGTTGTAGTGTCTGGCTTGGTCTTGTGTGGCTTTTTCCAGGCTTCTTCTGACTATTTAAAAAATTTCCTTCATTTGTCGTCTTATCAGCCAGGGATTTTTTGTATAAGTTTTTAATAACACCAAATTTTATTGAAATCGGATGACTAAATCATAAAGCTTCCATAGGGTTGATGGGTCAAAACATCCGATTTCTGTGCTTTTTTTTTAGAAAACGGGTTGTTTATGAACCAATTCCAACCAAATTAAGCACAAGGCACTTTTTTGTGTAAGTTTTTAATAACACCAATTTTTATTAAGATCTGATGACTATATTATGATACATCCCATACATCTGTTTCACCAAAAAATCTCCGGAATCTCCTATTTTCGGTTTCCAAGGGCGTTTACTTAGGTTGCAGTGTCTGGCTTGGTCTTGTGTGGCTTTTTCTAGGCTTCTTCAGACTATTTAAAAAATTTCCTTCATTGTCGTCTTATCAGCCAGGGATTTTTTGTATAAGTTTTTAATAACACCAAATTTTATTGAAATCGGATGACTAAATCGTAAAGCTTCCATATTGCTGATGGGTCAAAACATCCGATTTCTGTGCTTTTTTTAGAAAACGGGTTGTTTATGAACCAATTCCAACCAAATTAAGCACAAGGCACTTTTTTGAGTAAGTTTTTAATAACACCAATTACATCCCATACATCTGTTTCACCAAAAAATCTCCGGAGTCTCCTATTTTCGGTTTCCAAGGGCGTTTACTTAGGTTGCAGTGTCTGGCTTGGTCTTGTGTGGCTTTTTCCAGGCTTCTTCTGACTATTTAAAAAATTTCCTTCATCTTTGTCGTCTTATCAGCCAGGGATTTTTTGTATAAGTTTTTAATAACATCAAATTTTATTGAAATCGGATGACTAAATCATATAGCTTCCATAGTGCTGATGGGTCAAAACATCCGATTTCTGTGCTTTTTTTTTAGAAAACGGGTTGTTTATGAACCAATTCCAACCAAATTAAGCACAAGGCACTTTTTTGTATAAGTTTTTAATTACACCAATTTTTATTAAAATCTGATGACTATATTAAGATACATCCCATACATCTGTTTCACCAAAAAATCTCCGGAGTCTCCTATTTTCGGTTTCCAAGGGCGTTTACTTAGGTTGCAGTGTCTGGCTTGGTCTTGTGTGGCTTTTTCCAGGCTTCTTCTGACTATTTAAAAAATTTCCTTCATTGTCGTCTTATCAGCCAGGGATTTTTTGTATAAGTTTTTAATAACATCAAATTTTATTGAAATCGGATGACTAAATCATAAAGCTTCCATATTGCTGATGGGTCAAAACATCCGATTTCTGTGCTTTTTTTTTAGAAAACGGGCTGTTTATGAACCAATTCCAACCAAATTAAGCACAAGGCACTTTTTTGTATAAGTTTTTAATAACACCAATTTTTATTGAAATTGCATGACTATATCATATGGCTCCATAGGGCTAATCGGTCAAAAAAACCGATTTCTGTGCTTTTTTTTAGAAATCGGGCTGTTTATGAACCAATTCCAACCAAATTAAGCACAAGGCACTTTTTTGTATAAGTTTTTAATAACACCAATTTTTATTGAAATCGGATGACTATATCATATAGCTTCCATAGGGCTAATCGGTCAAAAAATCCGATTTCTGTGCTTTTTTGTCAAAAACGGGTTATATATGAACCAATTCCAACCAAATTAAGCACAAGGCACTTTTTTGAGTAAGTTTTTAATAACACCAATTTTTGTTGTTATCGGATGACTATATCATATAGCTTCCATAGGGCTAATCCGTCAAAAAATTCGATTTCTGTGCTTTTTTGTCAAAAACGGGTTATTTATGAACCAATCGCAACCAAATTAAGCACAAGACAGTTTTTAGTATAATTTTTCAATAAATCAAAATTTCATTGAAATCGGATGACTATATCATATAGCTTCCATAGGGCTAATCGGTCAAAAAATTCGATTTCTGTGCTGTTTTGTCAGAAAACGGGTTCTTTATGAACCAATCGCATCCAAATTAAGCACAAGACAGTTTTTAGTATAAGTTTTTAATAGTACAAAATTTTGTTGAAATCAGATAGGGCTGGCTAATCGGACAAAAACTCCGATTTTTTGTTTTTTTTTTTTTTTTGTCAGAAATCGGGTTTTTTTATGCACGAATCGCAGCCAAAAATACCATATGATAGTTTCTTTTGTAATAACCCAAAAAGCGAAGTTTTAATCTGATCGGACTACCATAACATATAGGTTCCGTATGGCCTCTTGGAATTGCAGAAATTGTTTTAACGTCGTAATTTCTTTGGTATTAAAAATATCTCTATTAAATCTCTATTAAGTCGTGCTTTAGGACACCAATCAATTGTGCAAAATTTAATCGAAATCAGATGGTATTTTTATTTTTTTGTCAGAAATACTGATTTACGCTCCCTACAGGTACAGGGTATCTCAAACTTGGCTGCGCCCGAGTTTAACGTTCCGAATTTTTTGTATACGTTTTTAATAACACCAAATTTTATTGAAATCGCATGACTATATTATGATACATCCCATACATCTGTTTCACCAAAAAATCTCCGAAGTCTCCTATTTTATTAAAATCGGATGACTATAACATATAGCTTTATATATAAACCAATTCCAACCAAAGTAAACACAAGACGCTTTTTTGTATACGTTTTTAATAACACCAAATTTTATTGAAATCAGAAGACTAAATCCTATAGCTTCCGTAGGGCTATCGATCAAATAATCCGATTTCTGTGCTTTTTTTTTTAGAAAACGGGTTGTTTATGAACCAATTCCAACCAAATTAAGCACAAGGCAGATTTTTGAGTAAGTTTTTAATAACGCCAATTTTTATTGAAATCGGATGACTATATCATATAGCTTCCATAGGGCTAATCGGTCAAAAAATCCAATTTCTGTGCTTTTTAAAAAAAAAAACGGGTTATATATGAACCAATTCCAACCAAAGTAAGCACAAGGCACTTTTTTGTATAAGTTTTTAATAACACCAATTTTTGTTGTTATCGGATGACTATATCATATAGCTTCCATAGGGCTAATCCGTCAAAAAATTCGATTTCTGTGCTTTTTTGTCAAAAACGGGTTATTTATGAACCAATCGCAACCAAATTAAGCACAAGACAGTTTTTAGTATAATTTTTCAATAACTCAAAATTTCATTGAAATCGGATGACTATATCATATAGCTTCCATAGGGCTAATCGGTCAATAAATCCGATTTCTGTGCTTTTTTTTAGAAAACGAGTTATTTATGAACCAATCGCAACCAAATTAAGCACAAGACAGTTTTTAGTATAAGCTTTAAATAACTCCAAAATTTATTGACATCGGATGACTATATCATATAGCTTCCATAGGGCTGATGGGTCAAAAAATCCGATTTCTGTGCTTTTTTATACCCTGTACCTAAAAAGGTACAAGGGTATATTAAGTTTGTCAAATGTATGTAACATAGAGAAGGAGACCCCCACAAGTTACCTTAAGTATGATCCGGCTGACTAGAGAAATCGATCTAGACATGTCCGTCTCTCTGTCTGTCTGTCTGTCTGTCTGTCCGTCTGTATGAACACCTTGTTCTCAGAGATGGCAAGACCTAGAAAGTTCCGGTTTGTTGCTAATAATCATTTGTTCTGCAGGTTAGATCAAGTTTATTATATTTTTTTAATATCCGATTTAGGTTCGGAATAAAAAGTATAAAACCACAACAACCTTCATTGTCGTCTTATCAGCCAGGAATTTTTTGTATAAGGTTTTAATAACACCAAATTTTATTGAAATCGGATGATTATATCATATAGCTTCCATGGGGCTAATCCGTCCAAAAATCTGATTTCTATGCTTTTTTGTCAGAAAACGGGTTGTTTATGAACCAATTCCAACCAAAGTAAGCACAAGGCACTTTTTTGTATAAGTTTTTAATAACACCAATTTTTGTTGTTATCGGATGACTATATCATATAGCTTCCATAGGACTAATCCGTCAAAAAATCCGATTTCTGTGCTTTTTTGTCGAAAACGGGTTATTTATGAACCAATCGCAACCAAATTAAGCACAAGACAGTTTTTAGTATAATTTTTCAATAACTCAAAATTTCATTGAAATCGGATGACTATATCATATAGCTTCCATAGGGCTAATCGGTCAATAAATCCGATTTCTGTGCTTTTTTTTAGAAAACGAGTTATTTATGAACCAATCGCAACCAAATTAAGCATAAGACAGCTCTTAGTATAAGTTTTGAATAACTCCAAATTTTATTGAAATCAGAAGACTAAATCATAAAGCTTCCATAGGGCTAATCGGTCAAAACATCCGATTTCTGTGCGTTTTTTTTTAGAAAACGGGTTGTTTATGAACCAATTCCAACCAAATTAAGCACAAGGCACTTTTTTGTATAAGTTTTTAATAACACCTATTTTTATTGAAATCGGATGATTATATCATATAGCTTCCATAGTGCTAATCCGTCAAAAAATCCGATTTCTATGCTTTCTTGTCAGAAAACGGGTTGTTTAGGAACCAATTCTAACCAAATTAAACACAAGGCACTTTTTGAGTAAGTTTTTAATAACACCAATTTTTATTAAAATCGGATAACTATATTATGATACATCCCATACATCTGTTTCACCAAAAAATCTCCGGTGTCTCCTATTTTCGGTTTCCAGGGGCGTTTACTTAGGTTGTAGTGTCTGGCTTGGTCTTGTGTGGCTTTTTCCAGGCTTCTTCTGACTAAAAAAATTCCATCATTGTCGTCTTATCAGCCAGGGATTTTTTGTATAAGTTTTTAATAACACCAAATTTTATTGAAATCGCATGACTAAATCATAAAGCTTCCATAGGGTTGAAGGGTCAAAACATCCGATTTCTGTGCTTTTTTTTTTAGAAAACGGGTTGTTTATGAACCAATTCCAACCAAATTAAGCACAAGGCACTTTTTTGAGTAAGTTTTTAATAACACCAATTTTTATTAAAATCTGATGACTATATTATGATACATCCCATACATCTGTTTCACCAAAAAATCTCCGGAGTCTCCTATTTTCGGTTTCCAAGGGCGTTTACTTAGGTTGCAGTGTCTGGCTTGGTCTTGTGTGGCTTTTTCCAGGCTCCTTCTGACTATTTAAAAAATTTCCTTCATTGTCGTCTTATCAGCCAGGGATTTTTTGTATAAGTTTTTAATAACATCAAATTTTATTGAAATCGGATGACTAAATCATAAAGCTTCCATAGGGTTGATGGGTCAAAACATCCGATTTCTGTGCTTTTTTTAGAAAACGGGTTGTTTATGAACCAATTCCAACCAAATTAAGCACAAGGCACTTTTTTGAGTAAGTTTTTAATAACACCAATTTTTATTAAAATCGGATGACTATATTATGATACATCCCATACATCTGTTTCACCAAAAAATCTCCGGAGTCTCCTATTTTCGGTTTCCAAGGGGCGTTTACTTAGGTTGTAGTGTCTGGCTTGGTCTTGTGTGGCTTTTTCTAGGCTTCTTCTGACTATTTAAAAAATTTCCTTCATTGTCGTCTTATCAGCCAGGGATTTTTTGTATAAGTTTTTAATAACATCAAATTTTATTGAAATCGGATGACTAAATCATAAAGCTTCCATATTGCTGATGGGTCAAAACATCCGATTTCTGTGCTTTTTTTTAGAAAATGGGCTGTTTATGAACCAATTCCAACCAAATTAAGCACAAGGCACTTTTTTGAGTAAGTTATTAATAACACCAATTTTTATTAAAATCTGATGACTATATTATGATACATCCCATACATCTGTTTCACCAAAAAATCTCCGGAGTCTCCTATTTTCGGTTTCCAAGGGCGTTTACTTAGGTTGCAGTGTCTGGCTTGGTCTTGTGTGGCTCTTTCCGGGCTTCTTCTGACTATTTAAAAAATTTCCTTCATTGTCGTCTTATCAGCCAGGGATTTTTTGTATAAGTTTTTAATAACATCAAATTTTATTGAAATCGGATGACTAAATCATAAAGCTTCCATATTGATGATGGGTCAAAACATCCGATTTCTGTGCTTTTTTTTTTAGAAAACGGGCTGTTTATGAACCAATTCCAACTAAATTAAGCACAAGGCACTTTTTTGTATAAGTTTTTAATAACACCAATTTTTATTAAAATCTGATGACTATATTAAGATACATCCCATACATCTGTTTCACCAAAAAATCTCCGGAGTCTCCTATTTTCGGTTTCCAAGGGCGTTTACTTAGGTTGCAGTGCCTGGCTTGGTCTTGTGTGGCTTTTTCCAGGCTTCTTCTGACTATTTAAAAAATTTCCTTCATTGTCGTCTTATCAGCCAGGGATTTTTTTTATAAGTTTTTAATAACATCAAATTTTATTGAAATCGGATGACTAAATCATAAAGCTTCCATATTGCTGATGGGTCAAAACATCCGAATTCTGTGCTTTTTTTTAGAAAACGGGCTGTTTATGAACCAATTCCAACCAAATTAAGCACAAGGCACTTTTTTGTATAAGTTTTTAATAACACCAATTTTTATTGAAATCGCATGACTATATCATATAGCTTCCATAGGGCTAATCGGTCAAAAAAACCGATTTCTGTGCTTTTTTTTAGAAATCGGGCTGTTTATGAACCAATTCCAACCAAATGAAGCACAAGGCACTTTTTTGTATAAGTTTTTAATAACACCAATTTTTATTGAAATCGGATGACTATATCATATAGCTTCCATAGGGCTAATCGGTCAAAAAATCCGATTTCTGTGCTTTTTTGTCAAAATCGGGTTATATATGAACCAATTCCAACCAAATTAAGCACAAGGCACTTTTTTGTATAAATTTTTAATAACACCAATTTTTATTGAAATCGGATGACTATATCATATAGCTTCCATAGGGCTAATCGGTCAAAAAAACCGATTTCTGTGCTTTTTTTTAGAAATCGGGCTGTTTATGAACCAATTCCAACCAAATTAAGCACAAGGCACTTTTTTGTATAAGTTTTTAATAACACCAATTTTTATTGAAATCGGATGACTATATCATATAGCTTCCATAGGGCTAATCGGTCAAAAAATCCGATTTCTGTGCTTTTTTGTCAAAAACGGGTTATATATGAACCAATTCCAACCAAATTAAGCACAAGGCACTTTTTTGTATAAGTTTTTAATAACACCAATTTTTGTTGTTATCGGATGACTATATCATATAGCTTCCATAGGGCTAATCCGTCAAAAAATCCGATTTCTGTGCTTTTTTGTCAAAAACGGGTTATTTATGAACCAATCGCAACCAAATTAAGCACAAGACAGTTTTTAGTATAATTTTTCAATAACTCAAAATTTCATTGAAATCGGATGACTATATCATATAGCTTCCATAGGGCTAATCGGTCAATAAATCCGATTTCTGTGCTTTTTTTTTAGAAAACGAGTTATTTATGAACCAATCGCAACCAAATTAAGCACAAGACAGTTTTTAGTATAAGCTTTAAATAACTCCAAAATTTATTGACATCGGATGACTATATCATATAGCTTCCATAGGGCTGATGGCTCAAAAAATCCGATTTCTGTGCTTTTTTATAGCCTGTACCTAAAAAGGTACAAGGGTATATTAAGTTTGTCAAATGTATGTAACATAGAGAAGGAGACCCCCACAAGTTACCTAAAGTATGATCCGGCTGACTAGAGAAATCGATCTAGCCATGTCCGTCTCTCTGTCTGTCTGTCTGTCTGTCCGTCTGTATGAACACCTCGTTCTCAGAGATGGCAAGACCTAGAAAGTTCCGGTTTGTTGCTAATAATCATTTGTTCTGCAGGTTAGATCAAGTTTATTATATTTTTTTAATATCCGATTTAGGTTCGGAATAAAAAGTATAAAACCACAACAACCTTCATTGTCGTCTTATCAGCCAGGAATTTTTTGTATAAGGTTTTAATAACACCAAATTTTATTGAAATCGGATGATTATATCATATAGCTTCCATAGGGCTAATCCGTCCAAAAATCTGATTCCTATGCTTTTTTGTCAGAAAACGGGTTGTTTATGAACCAATTCCAACCAAAGTAAGCACAAGGCACTTTTTTGTATAAGTTTTTAATAACACCAATTTTTGTTGTTATCGGATGACTATATCATATAGCTTCCATAGGGCTAATCCGTCAAAAAATCCGATTTCTGTGCTTTTTTGTCAAAAACGGGTTATTTATGAACCAATCGCAACCAAATTAAGCATAAGACAGTTCTTAGTATAAGTTTTGAATAACTCCAAATTTTATTGAAATCAGAAGACTAAATCATAAAGCTTCCATAGGGCTAATCGGTCAAAACATCCGATTTCTGTGCGTTTTTTTTTTTTTTAGAAAACGGGTCGTTTATGAACCAATTCCAACCAAATTAAGCACAAGGCACTTTTTTGTATAAGTTTTTAATAACACCTATTTTTATTGAAATCGGATGATTATATCATATAGCTTCCATAGTGCTAATCCGTCAAAAAATCCGATTTTATGCTTTCTTGTCAGAAAACGGGTTGTTTAGGAACCAATTCTAACCAAATTAAACACAAGGCACTTTTTGAGTAAGTTTTTAATAACACCAATTTTTATTAAAATCGGATGACTATATTATGATACATCCCATACATCTGTTTCACCAAAAAATCTCCGGTGTCTCCTATTTTCGGTTTCCAGGGGCGTTTACTTAGTTTGTAGTGTCTGGCTTGGTCTTGTGTGGCTTTTTCCAGGCTTCTTCTGACTATTTAAAAAATTTCCTTCATTTGTCGTCTTATCAGCCAGGGATTTTTTGTATAAGTTTTTAATAACATCAAATTTTATTGAAATCGGATGGCTAAATCATAAAGCTTCCAT
This sequence comes from Scaptodrosophila latifasciaeformis, assembly GCA_037075145.1. NCBI lineage: Eukaryota > Metazoa > Arthropoda > Insecta > Diptera > Drosophilidae > Scaptodrosophila > Scaptodrosophila latifasciaeformis. The sequence continues at coordinate 100,190 of JBAMCM010000880.1, read as the reverse complement.
ATTGCTGATGGGTCAAAACATCCGATTTCTGTGCTTTTTTTTTAGAAAACGGGCTGTTTATGAACCAATTCCAACCAAATTAAGCACAAGGCACTTTTTTGTATAAGTTTTTAATAACACCAAATTTTATTGAAATCTGATGACTATATTATGATACATCCCATACATCTGTTTCACCAAAAAATCTCCGGAGTCTCCTATTTTCGGTTTCCAAGGGCGTTTACTTAGGTTGCAGTGTCTGGCTGGGTCTTGTGTGGCTTTTTCCAGCCTTCTTCTGACTATTTAAAAAATTTCCTTCATTGTCGTCTTATCAGCCAGGGATTTTTTGTATAAGTTTTTAATAATATCAAATTTTATTGAAATCGGATGACTAAATCATAAAGCTTCCATATTGCTGATGGGTCAAAACATCCGATTTCTGTGCTTTTTTTTTAGAAAACGGGCTGTTTATGAACCAATTCAAATGAAATTAAGCACAAGGCACTTTTTTGTATAAGTTTTTAATAACACCAATTTTTATTGAAATCGCATGACTATATCATTTAGCTTCCATAGGGCTAATCCGTCAAAAAATCCGATTTCTGTGCTTTTTTTTTCAAAAAACGGGTTATATATGAAAAAATCTCCGGTGTCTCCTATTTTCGGTTTCCAGGGGCGTTTACTTAGTTTGTAGTGTCTGGCTTGGTCTTGTGTGACTTTTTCCAGGCTTCTTCTGACTATTTAAAAAATTTCCTTCATTGTCGTCTTATCAGCCAGGGATTTTTTGTATAAGTTTTTAATAACATCAAATTTTATTGAAATCGGATGGCTAAATCATAAAGCTTCCATATGGCTGATGGGTCAAAACATCCGATTTCTGTGTTTTTTTTTAGAAAACGGGCTGTTTATGAACCAATTCCAACCAAATTAAGCACAAGGCACTTTTTTGTATAAGTTTTTAATAACACCAAATTTTATTGAAATCTGATGACTATATTATGATACATCCCATACATCTGTTTCACCAAAAAATCTCCGGAGTCTCCTATTTTCGGTTTCCAAGGGCGTTTACTTAGGTTGCAGTGTCTGGCTTGGTCTTGTGTGGCTTTTTCCAGGCTTCTTCTGACTATTTAAAAAATTTCATTCATCCTTCATTGTCGTCTTATCAGCCAGGGATTTTTTGTATAAGTTTTTAATAATATCAAATTTTATTGAAATCGGATGACTAAATCATAAAGCTTCCATATTGCTAATGGGTCAAAACATCCGATTTCTGTGCTCTATTTTTAGAAAACGGTCTGTTTATGAAACAATTCCAATGAAATTAAGCACAAGGCACTTTTTTGTATAAGTTTTTAATAACACCAATTTTTATTGAAATCGCATGACTATATCATTTAGCTTCCATAGGGCTAATCCGTCAAAAAATCCGATTTCTGTGCTTTTTTTTCAAAAAACGGGTTATATATGAACCAATTCCAACCAAAGTAAGCACAAGGCACTTTTTTGTATAAGTTTTTAATAACACCAAACTTTATTGAAATCAAAAGACTAAATCATATAGCTTCCATAGGGCTGATGGGTCAAAAAATCCGGTTTCTGTGCTTTTTTTTAGAAAACGGGTTTTTTATGAACCAATTCCAACCAAATTAAGCACAAGGCACTTTTTTGTATAAGTTTTTAATAACACCAATTTTTATTGAAATCGGATGACTATATCATATAGCTTCCATAGGGCTAATCGGTCAAAAAATCCAATTTCTGTGCTTTTAAAAAAAAAAACGGGTTATATATGAACCAATTCCAACCAAAGTAAGCACAAGGCACTTTTTTGTATAAGTTTTTAATAACACCAATTTTTGTTGTTATCGGATGACTATATCATATAGCTTCCATAGGGCTAATCCGTCAAAAAATCAGATTTCTGTGCTTTTTTGTCAAAAACGGGTTATTTAAGAACCAATCGCAACCAAATTAAGCACAAGACAGTTTTTAGTATAAGTTTTCAATAACTCAAAATTTCATTGAAATCGGATGACTATATCATATAGCTTCCATAGGGCTAATCGGTCAAAAAATCCGATTTCTGTGCTTTTTTTTAGAAAACGAGTTATTTATGAACCAATCGCAACCAAATTAAGCACAAGACAGTTTTTAGTATAAGCTTTAAATAACTCCAAAATTTATTGACATCGGATGACTATATCATATAGCTTCCATAGGGCTGATGGGTCAAAAAATCCGATTTCTGTGCTTTTTTATACCCTGTACCTAAAAAGGTACAAGGGTATATTAAGTTTGTCAAATGTATGTAACATAGAGAAGGAGACCCCCACAAGTTACCTAAAGTATGATCCGGCTGACTAGAGAAATCGATCTAGCCATGTCCGTCTCTCTGTCTGTCTGTCTGTCTGTCCGTCTGTATGAACACCTCGTTCTCAGAGATGGCAAGACCTAGAAAGTTCCGGTTTGTTGCTAATAATCATTTGTTCTGCAGGTTAGATCAAGTTTATTATATTTTTTTAATATCCGATTTAGGTTCGGAATAAAAAGTATAAAACCACAACAACCTTCATTGTCGTCTTATCAGCCAGGAATTTTTTGTATAATCCGTCCAAAAATCTGATTTCTATGCTTTTTTGTCAGAAAACGGGTTGTTTATGAACCAATTCCAACCAAATTAAGCACAAGGCACTTTTTTGTATAAGTTTTTAATAACACCAAATTTTATTGAAATCGGATGATTATATCATATAGCTTCCATAGGGCTAATCCGTCAAAAAATCCGATTTCTATGCTTTTTTGTCAGTAAACGAGTTATTTATGAACCAATCGCAACCAAATTAAGCATAAGACAGTTCTTAGTATAAGTTTTGAATAACTCCAAATTTTATTGAAATCAAAAGACTAAATCATAAAGCTTCCATAGGGCTAATCGGTCAAAACATCCGATTTCTGTGCGTTTTTTTTTAGAAAACGGGTTGTTTATGAACCAATTCCAACCAAATTAAGCACAAGGCACTTTTTTGTATAAGTTTTTAATAACACCTATTTTTATTGAAATCGGATGATTATATCATATAGCTTCCATAGGGCTAATCCGCCAAAAAATCCGATTTCTATGCTTTTTTGTCAGAAAACGGGTTGTTTAGGAACCAATTCTAACCAAATTAAGCACAAGGCACTTTTTGAGTAAGTTTTTAATAACACCAATTTTTATTAAAATCGGATGACTATATTATGATACATCCCATACATCTGTTTCACCAAAAAATCTCCGGTGTCTCCTATTTTCGGTTTCCAGGGGCGTTTACTTAGGTTGTAGTGTCTGGCTTGGTCTTGTGTGGCTTTTTCCAGGCTTCTTCTGACTATTTAAAAAATTTCCTTCATTGTCGTCTTATCAGCCAGGGATTTTTTGTATAAGTTTTTAATAACATCAAATTTTATTGAAATCTGATGGCTAAATCATAAAGCTTCCATAGGGCTAATCGGTCAAAACATCCGATTTCTGTGCTTTTTTTTAGAAAACGGGCTGTTTATGAACCAATTCCAACCAAATTAAGCACAAGGCACTTTTTTGTATAAATTTTTAATAACACCAATTTTTATTGAAATCGGATGACTATATCATATAGCTTCCATAGGGCTAATCGGTCAAAAAAACCGATTTCTGTGCTTTTTTTTAGAAATCGGGCTGTTTATGAACCAATTCCAACCAAATTAAGCACAAGGCACTTTTTTGTATAAGTTTTTAATAACACCAATTTTTATTGAAATCGGATGACTATATCATATAGCTTCCATAGGGCTAATCGGTCAAAAAATCCGATTTCTGTGCTTTTTTGTCAAAAACGGGTTATATATGAACCAATTCCAACCAAATTAAGCACAAGGCACTTTTTTGTATAAGTTTTTAATAACACCAATTTTTGTTGTTATCGGATGACTATATCATATAGCTTCCATAGGGCTAATCCGTCAAAAAATCCGATTTCTGTGCTTTTTTGTCAAAAACGGGTTATTTATGAACCAATCGCAACCAAATTAAGCACAAGACAGTTTTTAGTATAATTTTTCAATAACTCAAAATTTCATTGAAATCGGATGACTATATCATATAGCTTCCATAGGGCTAATCGGTCAATAAATCCGATTTCTGTGCTTTTTTTTAGAAAACGAGTTATTTATGAACCAATCGCAACCAAATTAAGCACAAGACAGTTTTTAGTATAAGCTTTAAATAACTCCAAAATTTATTGACATCGGATGACTATATCATATAGCTTCCATAGGGCTGATGGCTCAAAAAATCCGATTTCTGTGCTTTTTTATAGCCTGTACCTAAAAAGGTACAAGGGTATATTAAGTTTGTCAAATGTATGTAACATAGAGAAGGAGACCCCCACAAGTTACCTAAAGTATGATCCGGCTGACTAGAGAAATCGATCTAGCCATGTCCGTCTCTCTGTCTGTCTGTCTGTCTGTCCGTCTGTATGAACACCTCGTTCTCAGAGATGGCAAGACCTAGAAAGTTCCGGTTTGTTGCTAATAATCATTTGTTCTGCAGGTTAGATCAAGTTTATTATATTTTTTTAATATCCGATTTAGGTTCGGAATAAAAAGTATAAAACCACAACAACCTTCATTGTCGTCTTATCAGCCAGGAATTTTTTGTATAAGGTTTTAATAACACCAAATTTTATTGAAATCGGATGATTATATCATATAGCTTCCATAGGGCTAATCCGTCCAAAAATCTGATTCCTATGCTTTTTTGTCAGAAAACGGGTTGTTTATGAACCAATTCCAACCAAAGTAAGCACAAGGCACTTTTTTGTATAAGTTTTTAATAACACCAATTTTTGTTGTTATCGGATGACTATATCATATAGCTTCCATAGGGCTAATCCGTCAAAAAATCCGATTTCTGTGCTTTTTTGTCAAAAACGGGTTATTTATGAACCAATCGCAACCAAATTAAGCATAAGACAGTTCTTAGTATAAGTTTTGAATAACTCCAAATTTTATTGAAATCAGAAGACTAAATCATAAAGCTTCCATAGGGCTAATCGGTCAAAACATCCGATTTCTGTGCGTTTTTTTTTTTTTTAGAAAACGGGTCGTTTATGAACCAATTCCAACCAAATTAAGCACAAGGCACTTTTTTGTATAAGTTTTTAATAACACCTATTTTTATTGAAATCGGATGATTATATCATATAGCTTCCATAGTGCTAATCCGTCAAAAAATCCGATTTTATGCTTTCTTGTCAGAAAACGGGTTGTTTAGGAACCAATTCTAACCAAATTAAACACAAGGCACTTTTTGAGTAAGTTTTTAATAACACCAATTTTTATTAAAATCGGATGACTATATTATGATACATCCCATACATCTGTTTCACCAAAAAATCTCCGGTGTCTCCTATTTTCGGTTTCCAGGGGCGTTTACTTAGTTTGTAGTGTCTGGCTTGGTCTTGTGTGGCTTTTTCCAGGCTTCTTCTGACTATTTAAAAAATTTCCTTCATTGTCGTCTTATCAGCCAGGGATTTTTTGTATAAGTTTTTAATAACATCAAATTTTATTGAAATCGGATGGCTAAATCATAAAGCTTCCATATTGCTGATGGGTCAAAACATCCGATTTCTGTGCTTTTTTTTTTAGAAAACGGGCTGTTTATGAACCAATTCCAACCAAATTAAGCACAAGGCACTTTTTGAGTAAGTTTTTAATAACACCAATTTTTATTAAAATCGGATGACTATATTATGATACATCCCATACATCTGTTTCACCAAAAAATCTCCGGAGTCTCCTATTTTCGGTTTCCAAGGGCGTTTACTTAGGTTGCAGTGTCTGGCTTGGTCTTGTGTGGCTTTTTCCAGGCTTCTTCTGACTATTTAAAAAATTTCCTTCATTGTCGTCTTATCAGCCAGGGATTTTTTGTATAAGTTTTTAATAACATCAAATTTTATTGAAATCGGATGACTAAATCATAAAGCTTCCATATTGCTGATGGGTCAAAACATCCGATTTCTGTGCTTTTTTTTTAGAAAACGGGCTGTTTATGAACCAATTCCAATCAAATTAAGCACAAGGCACTTTTTGTATAAGTTTTTAATAACACCAATTTTTATTGAAATCGCATGACTATATCATATAGCTTCCATAGGGCGAATCGGTCAAAAAAAACCGATTTCTGTGCTTTTTTTTTAGAAGACCGGCTATTTATGAACCAATTCCAACCAAATTAAGCACAAGGCACTTTTTTGTATAAGTTTTTAATAACAACAATTTTTATTGAAATCGGATGACTATATCATTTAGCTTCCACAGGGCTAATCCGTCAAAAAATCCGATTTCTGTGCTTTTTTTTTCAAAAAACGGGTTATATATGAACCAATTCCAACCAAATTAAGCACAAGGCACTTTTTTGTATAAGTTTTCAATATCACCAAACTTTATTGAAATCAAAAGACTAAATCATATAGCTTCCATAGGGCGGATGGGTCAAAAAATCCGGTTTCTGTGCTTTTTTTTATAAAACGGGTTTTTTATGAACCAATTCCAACCAAATTAAGCACAAGGCACTTTTTTGTATAAGTTTTTAATAACACCAATTTTTATTGAAATCGGATGACTATATTATGATACATCCCATACATCTGTTTCACAAAAAAATCCCCGGAGTCTGCTAGTTTCGGTTTTCAAGGGCGTTTACTTAGGTTGCAGTGTCTGGCTTGGTCTTGTGTGGCTTTTTTCGGGCTTCTTCTGACTATTTAAAAAATTTCCTTCATCTTCGTCGTCTTATCAGCCAGGGATTCTTTGTATAAGGTTTTAATAACACCAAATTTTATTGAAATCGGATGACTATATCATATAGCTTCCATAGGGCTAATCGGTCAAAAAATCCAATTTCTGTGCTTTTTTGTCAAAAACGGGTTATATATGAATCAATTCCAACCAAATTAAGCACAAGGCACTTTTTTGTATAAGTTTTTAATAACACCAATTTTTATTGAAATCAAAAGACTAAATCATGTACCTTCCATAGGGCTAATCAGTCAAAAAATCCGATTTCTGTGCTTTTTTTTTTTAGAAAACGGGTTATTTATGAACCAATCGCAACCAAATTAAGCGCAAGACAGTTTTTAGTATAATTTTTCAATAACTCAAAATTTCATTGAAATCGGATGCCTATATCATATAGCTTCCATAGGGCTAATCGGTCAATAAATCCGATTTCTGTGCGTTTTTTTTTTAGAAAACGAGTTATTTATGAACCAATCGCAACCAAATTAAGCACAAGACAGTTTTTAGTGTAAGCTTTAAATAACTTCAAAATTTATTGAAATCGGATGACTATATAATATAGCTTCCATAGGGCGAATCGGTCAAAAAATCCGATTTTTGTGCTTTTTTGTCAGTAAACGAGTTATTTATGAACCAATCGCAACCAAATTAAGCATAAGACAGTTTTTAGTATATGTTTTGAATAACTCCAAATTTTATTGAAATCAGAAGACTAAATCATAAAGCTTCCATAGGGCTGATGGGTCAAAAAATCCGATTTCTGTGCTTTTTTATACCCTGTACCTAAAAAGGTACAAGGGTATATTAGGTTTGTCAAATGTATGTAACATAGAGAAGAAGACCCCCACAAGTCACCTAAAGTATGATCCGGCTGACTAGAGAAATCGATCTAGCCATGTCCGTCTCTCTGTCTGTCTGTCTGTCTGTCTGTCCGTCTGTATGAACACCTCGTTCTCAGAGATGGCAAGACCTAGAAAGTTCCGGTTTGTTGCTAATAATCATTTGTTCAGCAGGTTAGATCAAGTTTATTATATTTTTTTAATATCCGATTTAGGTTCGGAATAAAAAGTATAAAACCACAACAACCTCAAAAAAAGGAAAAAGTTTATAGGCCATAACATTTTTGTTTGCTATCATATTATTATAATAACTTATAACTTTTTTGTTTGCTATTATATTATTATGAAAGTTTGCGGTTAGAAGTTCTTATATGTTTTCAATAAGGATGTGAAGTTTCGATCTGATCGGAAAACTATATCATATAGCTCCCATAGGGCCAATCGAATGTGCAAAAATCATTTTAACGTCATAATTTCTTTATATTCAAAGATATTTTATTCAAATTAAGAAACAATGTGAACTTTAAAATACTCAGCAGCTGTGCAAAGTTTTAATAAAATTGGACATGTAGATCATATAGCTTCCATAGGGCTAATCGGTCAAAAAATCCGATTTCTGTGCTTTTTTTTAGAAAACGCGTTGTTTATGAACCAATTTCAACTAAATTAAGCACAAGGCACTTTTTTGTATAAGTTTTTAATAACACCAATTTTTATTTAAATCGGATGACTATATTATGATACATCCCATACATCTGTTTCACCAAAAAATCTCCGGAGTCTCCTATTTTCGGTTTACTTAGGGCGTTTACTTAGGTTGTAGTGTCTGCCTTGGTCTTGATCCTCAATTTTTTTTTCCAATTTCGACACTGAGGCGCCATCTATCTGACTGGATTCAGGTGAAACTTAGTAGGCCTTGAAGTCTTTCAATTTGGTTTCAATCACTAACCAAGTCAGTTCATCTCTAAGTTTTGCTTGATTTAGTTCTAGTTTATTATTTAATAATTTCTCTTCTTTGTTGCTTATCCATTACACGTTTTTTTTTTTTAAGTTTATTATTTGAAATAGTAAGCAACCTTAGTCTTTATTGATGGGGCTGCAAAGCATTACCGATTTTCTCAATCTGTTTTAATATATATTTTTTTCAAGTCTATATTTATTTTTTAAAAAAATTTTTTTTTGTTATTTCAAATTCGGTTCTTACAACTGTGTTTTCCATTCACACATGGATTGCCATCGGGAGAAAAGTGAGAGATATTTTTTGTTTTCCAATTTTTTTTTTTTTTTAATTTCAAATTCGATTCTTACCACTGTTGTTTTTCACTCATACATGGATTGCCATCCGAAAAAAGTGAGATATATATATGTTGGGCAAACAAGCTTTTTTGATAGCACTTGGTCGAATTTTAAGAAATAAAACACCAGAGATATTTCTTATTTCAGTTTATAATTTAATTTGGTATCGAACTCGAAATTAATTATTCACAATTTCAAAATTATAAGTGGTGGTTTAGTTTTTTATGTACAATAGGTTTACAAGCGAGAATGCAGGTATGCGAGAGCGTATGTATGCGTTTATGTTCGAAAGTATGTATGCGAATTAGTATATGGTTGCGAGTTAGTATGCGTAACAAACGAAAACAGCGCTAGCTGTGCGAAGAGCCAGAGTGCAAGACGAAGACTAACTGATCAAAACAAACGCACAATTGACGCATGCATTAAGCAGTGTTAGAAATTAATTTTGCAAAGAACAGCTGTTTAGGCGAGAGGCGCCAAAATAAACAATTAAATATTTGCTGCTGAACGGAACATACTCCCCCCGTTGAACGGTTGAGCTTCAACAGAATCCTTAAGGGGAAGCAGGCACAGCTTATTGATAGCTCGTCTGATGTAGCCGTTGGATGTTTTGAGTATTGCCACTCGAGAAACACCATCAGATCCAGAGATTAATTCCGTCACTCGTGCCAGTGGCCATTTAAGCGGAGGTAGATTTTCATCCTTGATAAGGACGAGATCATCGATGGTCAGTTCAGGCTTCGGTGAGCGCCATTTGGAACGCTCTTGCAGGATGGTTAGATATTCTTCTCGCCAACGAGACCAAAAAACTTGCTGCATGTAGGACACCCGTTGCCAACTATCCAGTCGATTGACATTAAGGCGTATGACATCAGGCTCAGCGAATGTAGAAGGCGGACCACCAATTAAAAAATGGGACGGTGTCAAAACATCGAGATCTTCTGGATTTTCTGAAATTGGAAGTAATGGTCGAGAATTAATTACTGCCATAATTTGGCATGCAAATTTTCTTCGAATTCTAATACAGCCGATCCTCCAACTCGATAGAAGTGGTGTTTTGTAGTTTTTACCGCCAAAGTGAGGCGAGCGAGGTGGGATGAAGCGCCATTCGATAGTATCTGCCAAACAAAATTGCAGAACTGTTTCCTGATGACCATTACTGAGGAAGAGGTTTTTCAATTCAGCGAGTTCATTTCTTGCGCCGACAAAATTGGTAGCGTTATCAGACCAAATCTGACGTGGCTTTCCACGAGTGCAGATGAATCGATTCAGAGCATTGATAAAAGCTGGAGTTGAAAGATTCTTGACGAGCTCAAGATGAACAGCCTTTGTGGCGAAGCAACTAAAAACGCATATGTACGATTTTACAGGAGCCTTGTTGCGAATTTCCGGTTTGTAAAAGAATGGACCACAGAAGTCGATACCAGTCGTGTCGAATACTCGGATTCCCTCAAGTCGCTCTTTTGGCAGATCAGCCATTACGTGCTCTACCAAACGCGGCTTGGCCCGAAAACATCTTACGTATTTGTTGACGATTTTAGAGACCGTTTTCCGTCCGCCGACTGGCCAGTATTGGAGCCGGATGGCTGCCAATAGCGCTCGGGGTCCAGCGTGGAGGTTTTTATTGTGGAAATGAGTAATGATTGCAGCCGTGATGGGATGCATTTTAGGCAATATAATAGGATGCCGAGACTCGTAGGGAAGAGTTGAATTAGTGAGGCGTCCACCAACACGAAGAATGCCAAATCCATCCAGAAACGGCAATAATGATGAAATGCTGCTAGAGCGCTTGACCACGCCTTTCAACTTTATGTCTCTTATCTCCTCATGTAGACAGCTCTTCTGAATGTTCCGATGAATAATCAGAGAACCGAGGTAGATGTGCCAAATCCAGAGACCAGGGTGTCGAATCCCATGAATGAAATTGTAGACATATGCAAATACCCGTTGAATGGCACGAAATGAGTTTACGTATTTGCATTTCAGTATTGGATCAGCATTAGGATCTGTAATTAAGAGAATTTTTCGACGTGTTTATTGCCTCACTTGAAAGTGCAACGGCAGGGTTTACCCTTAGCTCTCTCTCGGTATCTCTGGAAACAGCCAGCCAGCCAATACTCTGAACTGTAGACACATATATCAAAATTATTTTTATAGCAAAAGTTGTGAATCCTTAACTCCTTTGCACTCGTCAACATTAACAATAACAGGAAGCAGGCCAGCTTTTGCTAGACCCAATTAGAAATTCTGGACCAGAAGACCAAAGCGTTGATTCAAGTAGCTCATTAGGAGTGGCACCTCACTATAGAATGTCTGCTGGGTTTAAAGCTGTTGGCACTTAATGCCACTCAAAATCAGAAGTGAGTTCCTGGACGACAGCAATGCGATTGGCAACAAAAACATTCTATCTTGAAGACTCATTTCGTATCCAGGACAGGCAAATTGATGAATCCGACCAACAATGAAAGGGTCCAGAAAAAAGATTCATCTTCGATATCTCACTTATGAGTTGGGATAACAAAACAGCAGCGCAAAGTTCAAGTTTCGGTACTGTAAGCGTCCTTACCGGAGCTACCCGGGACTTCGAACATAAGAGTCTTGAGATGGAGTTTTTTCCCTTTGAGACAACATATATGCAGGCGCCGTAGGCATTGATACTTGCATCGCAGAACCCATGTACCTCTACTTCAGAATTTGGAGCAAAAACAAAACGAGGAAATGAAATACGCTGGGCATAACTGAAGGTGTTTCGGTAATCCTGCCATGCGGTATCCAATCCTAGTGGTAGACTTTCGTCCCAATCCAACTTAGCCTTCCACAACAGCTGAATAAAAATTTTAGCCTTTAATATGACAGGGCCGATCAATCCGAGTGGGTCATAAAATCGAACGATTGCAGATAATATTGTTCTTTTGCATGTTTTCGAGGTTTGTTGAGCGGGTACAAAAGAAAAAAGTAATTGATCTGTTTTTGTTTTTGTAATGTCGCTTCCATCTTCGAATTTCAAAAATGACTCTTTATCTTTTTCGGGAATTCCATGAAGAACGTTACTGTGGCTCGAGCACCACTTCCTCAGTTCAAAACAACCTTTAGCGAGAATGCCTTTAGTTTGTTGAAGTACTTCTATGGCTTCTTCTACAGATGACGCACCAGATATAAGATCATCTATATAGGAGTCACGACAAAGAATTTTGGCACCAATTGGATATGAACTATCATCTATGGATAGTTGCTGCATTGATCTAACAGCAAGAAACGAATCGGGTTTTGTACCATAAGTTATTGTGTCCAACTTGAACACACTGATGTCAGACTGAGGAGAATCTCGCCACAATATGCATTGGAGATAATTATCTGGAGGGCTGACTCTAACACAGCGATACATTTTTCCGACGTCTCCTGTAAGAGCAACAGCAAAGGTGCGAAAACGAATTAAAATGTTGAAGAGTTTTGGCTGAATTGTGGGTCCAGCCATCAAAATGTCATTCAAAGAATATCCGGTACTGGTTGTTGCAGACCCATCAAAAACGACGCGCAGTTTAATGGTTGTGCTTTCCTCTTTTAGCACACAATGATGAGGCAAGAAATATTTTCAAAGAGGCCTATTTTGCGGAGATACAGGAGACATATGACCTAAATCCAAATATTCCTGAATGAATGCGGCATACTGAGACTTCAATTGTTCATTACGCTGAAGCCTTTTCTCAAGCAACAAAAATCTACGAAACGCCTGCTGATACGATCCGCCCACTTGGTCGAGACTAAGCTTTAGAGGAAGCCGAACAGAGTATTCTCCAGATGATAACCTTTTAAAAAGTCCCAAGAAATGCTGTTCGCAGCCAAGTTCTTCCTTTGTTGAGTGGATGGCAAGTTCTTGAACACTTTCAATTTCCCAAAATCGGCGAAGTACAGCATCGATTTGGTTACTGGATTCAGATTGGACTTCAGGCAATGCACGGTTTGCGACAAGGGAAATGCCGACAGAAAGCGAACCACCTCCTGCTACGATCCATCCAAGTGTTGTTTTTTGAATTAGAGGCAATCCAGGTAATAATTTGATTTGGCCGACACACAGGAGCTCATAAAACAAGCTAGCTCCAATTAGGAGGTCGACACGCTGCGGCTTGTAAAAAATGGGATCAGCAAGACGAATATTATCTGGTATTTTCCAGTTCGAGGTATTAAGAGGGACACTGGGCTGGCTATCAGTATGACAGGAGCTAATACTGCCAAGATGACGGTCGAGTAATCCGAATTTTGAGATTGTAAATTTACATCAACACAGAATCCATCTGTAGTAAACGGAGAATTTCCTAAACCAGAAATTCCTTCCAAGGATTGCCTTTTCTTGATTTGGAGTTGTTGTGCGAATCGAGAAGTAATCAAATGAATTTGGGATTCAGCATCCAACAAGGCACGGCAGGGAACTAATGTACTAACGCGATTTTTTACTAAAATCATTGCTGTGGCGAGTAGCACAACATCATTGCTGTTATTTTTAGCTACAAGAGAAGTGGAGACGACTGGCGTCGAAGCAATTTGAGAGTTTGCAACATTCGAGTTAGAAGAGCAAGGTTGGGAATTATGAGAGCCATTTAAATGTAACAGGGTGTTGTGTTTATGACCACACACTCGACAAGATCCGGAGTTACAATTTCGCAATACATGGCCTTTTTTCAGGCAGTTGATACACAAGCCAAGCTTCTTGGCTTCATTTAAACGAAGTGAAGGCGACAAATTCCGAAATCCAGGGCATCTTTGAATGGTATGGTCATGATTTCCACACAATGCACAGTCAACAGGATTCGGAATCGGGTTAGTGACAACTAGCGAGGTTTTTGTTGGGCTAGTTCTATATGTCTTTCCCACCTGAGAGCCAGGCGTATATGTTGCCATGGCAAAATCTACGCTTTCAAGCGTCCTGCACCGCTGCTCCAAGAACGTGGCTATCTGCTCCCACGATGGAATCATATTTTTAAATGATGGATCTTCGAGTTGCTCTTCCCACCTTGCTTGAGAGATTGGGTCCAGCTTCTCCAATAAAATTTGCACGATGATGCATCCAGCTACTTACCAGAAAAATACTTATCAGAAAATTCTCGAAGTGGTCCAGCCGAGCCATTTTCCACTTTCTTGAGCCCCAGCAAATTAACGATGTGTGCCTGAAAGACTAAACGGCGATTCTCAAAACGTTTTTGTAACAAATTTAATGTGACAGAATAATTAGCCTCTGTTATTTCCAATGAACGTATAGTGTCCAGCGCAGAATCCTTTAACGAGAGGCGCAGCTGCTGGAGTTTTTCAATGGTTGTTAACTCCGGATGATTATCAATCACTGTGGTAAACATCGAGTAAAAATCGGCCCACTCAGTGTAACCACCAGAAAACGTAGGCAATTTAATTGGCAGTAGGGCTGGCACAGCTCTAGATCTAGCTACAGCCGAGCCCTGGGGTATCGGACTACTAGCTGCAGTATTGGGATCCACCAGAAATGTAGAGCAAGCTGGCATGGTTGCGTTACGCTTGGCAATTTCACGTTGAACACAAAGGTAACCGAAAGATCATCAAACGATTCACGCACATCACTGCCAATTTGATCGAAATCAAGTCGTTCCAGCGCATTATGGGCTTCTTCGAATGCAACTTCTATTTTTTGAATCCGTTTCAGAGTTACTGACAAGTTGCAGTCGTCCGAAGCTTCAATAGATGATTTGCTAAAGTTTGATTGCAATACTTTCAAACTGTCAAGCAACGATTTTGTTTTTCTCTTTAAAAAGAGTATCTGGTTTTCGGCATCATTAGTGGAGCCTTCCATAATAAGCGAGAACTGTACTTAATGTACCGCACGGTAAAGTCAATGCACTTGCACAGCAATTAAAAACAGCCGACAAGAGAATAGAAATAACTAACAGTTAGAACGACGATAACTATGTTTATTTACCGACGGCGAAAAGTTTGGCTCAAGCACAGCAATAAATAAGCGATTTTGATTTAGTCAAATTTAAACAACAAGTGGTGAAACTAATCACGTCGGGGTCACCAAAATGTTGGGCAAACAAGCTTTTTTGATAGCACTTGGTCGAATTTTAAGAAATAAAACATTATTTCTTATTTCAGTTTATAATTTAATTTGGTATCGAACTCGAAATTAATTATTCACAGTTTCAAAATTATAAGTGGTGGTTTAGTTTTTTATGTACAATATGTTTACAAGCGAGAATGCAGGTATGCGAGAGCGTATGTATGCGTTTATGTTCGAAAGTATGTATGCGAATTAGTATATAGTTGCGAGTTAGTATGCGTAACAAACGAAAACAGCGCTAGCTGTGCGAAGAGCCAGAGTGCAAGACGAAGACTAACTGATCAAAACAAATGCACAATTGACGCATGCATTATGCAGTGTTAGAAATTAATTTTGCAAAGAACAGCTGTTTAGGCGAGAGGCGCCAAAATAAACAATTTAAATATTTGCTGCTGAACCGAACAATATATATATAGTGGCATGATCAGCATACCCATACTCGAAGATGGTTCTGCATAACCCAGCATACTATTGCATAAACCACTCAGAGACAAATTAACGTAAAACCAACAAAATAACAAAAATGCATTCCCACGAGGATGCATTATCAGCACTTCACATTTTTTTCTATGCTTGAAATATGAATCCGACTCAAAAGGCGTCCACTTGTCGTGTAAAACAAAAGAATACAAAAGTAAATAAGAATGGAAAAAACCCAAAACACCGAGCGCATAGGTTTAAATGTGAGCGCTTGGATAATTTTAAGTTAATTTTTAGACAGCGTTTCAATAAAGTACATCAACACAGAAGATTGGTCTTTTTCTTTGAAATAATAAGTCGAAACTCGTAAATGTCGCAGTCGGTAGGATCAATGTGATATAAGAACTTTTTATTGAAGAAAAGTTAAATTCGTGAGTTATACGGTCAATTTAATGATCAATAAGTGTATTACAATTAGATCGAAAATAAACGCTTCAATTGCTTAATCACACGATCCGCAAAAGAACCTTACGTATTTCATTCGGGGTGTAAATCCAATTCGGTCGCCCTACAAATTGAAATAAAACCTTTTATTGAAGGAAAGTTAAGTCCGTGAGTGATACGACAAATTCAATAAACAATAAGTGCTTAATTGCTTAATCACACGATCCGCAAAAGAACCTTGCATATTTTATTAAGCGTATACAGCAATCGCCGTACAAATTAAAAAAAAATAAAATAAATAAATAAATAAAATAAAAAAAAAAACCCTAACAGCAACGGAAACTGTTAAGCGAGTAATCAACCAACAAAACTACAACCAAAATAGAATAATGGCACAGCCATCACAACCATCTGCAATCGCAGCGACCTCCTTGAGCGCTTCAGACATGGAGCAGCTACTTCGCCAAATCCATAATGTCCCTGCCTTCGAGGGAAACTCAAACACTCTTGGATCGTTTGTGAGAAGAGTGGAAAATCTCCTTCAACTTTATCCTACTACCTAGCATCGTCAGCAGAGCATAATATTTGGGGCAATCGAGCTTCGCGTCACTGGAGGCGCCCAGAGATTGATGCAGATAATTCCGGCTAATTGTTGAGTTGACTTGAAGAACATTCTTGTACAAGAAAATAAAACACAAACACCCATTGAGGAGCTCTTACAACGATTGTATAACACCAACTACCAAATGTTAATTATAAGTAATACATTAGAATTAGAGGCAATCGCCGAAAATACATCGTTATACACAAATGCGATGAATAATACTGTAAAAAATTTGATACAAAGAAAATTACCAGATAGGCTTTTTATGACTCTTGCCAGAAACGACATATCAACAATTCAAAAATTAAAACAAATTGCTCAACAGGAGGGTTTATATGAAGAGAGCGAGCAGGTTGAAAAAAAAAATTTCAAAAATCAAAACCTTAACTCACAGCAAACTAATACTAATAAACAATCATACTTTGATAATTATCCAGGCTTTAGAATTCAAGCAAATTATAACTCTCAACAACAAATATATAAAAATTAGCCCTCAGGCTCAAACCAAAATCAAGCAGTTGGCTACCAGAACCGTGAACAAAATGGAAATTATGTGTATGACCAAAATAGGGAGTTGAAACAAGAATTTCAGAAGAAATTGCAACAGGGCCAACTATATAATTCAATCAATTATGGTATACCTTCAGGATCTGTAGCTAATCAACCACATAAAAGAGTTAGGGAAGATAACAGCGGACAAGCTAAAATGGACATTGACGAAAGTTATCAGCAAGATCTAGAATACTACTCTCTAAACGACGAACAGGGCTTTCATCAATCTGAAAATTTTCAGATGGGAGCCTCGGAAAATTTCAGTACATAGGAATAATGATAAATGGTAGGAGGTATAAGTGTTTTATTGATACGGGGTCATCTATCAATTTAACGAAGCAAAATTTTCTTAACGCCCCATTGCTTCATAGACCAATATCAGTAAGAACGATGATAGGACATGGAAGATTAAGAGATTACATAGTAATCAAACCAAATGAACTTTTTCAACAAAAGCAGGCCTTTTATATTTGTGATTTTTCCCCTCATTACGATATTCTTTTGGGAAGAAATTTGCTCCAAGCTAACAACTCAACAGTAGATTACCTTCTTAATCTCACAACAATAAGCCAAAAGACTTTCAAACACATAAGTATAATACGGGATCCAAAGCCATCAAAAGGTTTCGAAGCACTACTTCAGGAGAAAGATTGTACAAAAGAGATAAATTACGCTATAGTTAATGATCTCAACAATTCAACAAATAACTTGCGCCTTGAACATTTAAATGATGAAGAGAAGTCTAAACTTCTCAGCTTTTTGTCTGGATTTGGTGATATTCAGTTTGAAGAAGGTGACAATTTGACCTTTTCCAACGTAGTAAAACATAAAATCGAGACAATTCACGAAAACCCAATTTACAAGAAACCATACGGCTACCCATTCGCTTACGAGCAAGAAGTTGATTAGCAAATCAACGACATGCTTAAACAAGGCATAATTCGGCCGACCAACTCGCCTTATTGCAGTCCATTGAGGATCGTCCCTAAGAAAAAGGACGCTTCAGGCAAAAATAAGTTTCATATAGTCATCGACTATAGGGGCCTCAATGAGGTCACCATTAATGATAAATTTCCAATCCCTAATATGGATGAAATTTTAAGTAAACTTGGCAGATGTCAGTATTTCACGACTTTGGATCTGGCCAAGGGGTTTCATCAAATCGAAATGGGTCCCGAATCACCTGCTACATTTCAACGTCGCATGAATAACGTTTTAAAAAATTTAATAAATAAACATTGCTTGGTTTATCTTGACGACATCATTGTGTTTTCAACCTCTCTGGAGGAGCACATTGATTCACTTAATAAAGTATTTTCGTGCCTTAAACAGGCCAATTTAAAGCTCCAGCTCGACAAATGCGAATTCCTAAAAAAGCAGCATTTTTGGGCCACATCATTGGTCTAAATGGTATAAAACCAAATCCCGATAAAATTAAAGCCATAATCAGCTATCCTATACCTAAAACCAAAACAGAAATTAAGTCTTTTATGGGATTTTGTGGATTCTACAGGAAATTCGTTCCGCAGTTTGCAAATGTTGCGAGACTTTATGTCTGAAGAAGAACGGCAAAATAAATGTTTCAGACCCAGCTTATCAAATGTCATTTAATAAACTAAAAACTTTGATCACTAATGAACCTATACTTGCGACACCAGATTTTAGCAAGCAATTTCAACTAACTACAGATGCAAGTAATGTTGCACTCGGTGCTGTCTTATCACAGGGTAGCAGACCCATATGCTTTGCTAGCAGAACGTTAAATGAGCATGAAGAAAACTATAGCGCCATAGAAAAAGAACTCTTGGCCATAGTTTGGGCAACTAAAATTTTTAGATCATACCTGTTCGGAAGGTCTTTTGAAGTGCTGAGCGATCACCAACCGTTATCATGGTTGCATAATTTAAAGGATCCAAATGCGAAACTCCAACGTTGCAAAATTAGGCTGAGTGAATACGACTTCAAAGTCAAACATATTAGGGGAAAGCAAAATTATGTGGCTGACGGTCTTTCCAGAGTAAAGTTAGAAGAAAATTTTGCTCAGGAAGATAATAACTTGGAAACGGTACACAGTGCGAATGAAAATAACCAGGATTATATGTCACTGACAGAGAAACCTCTGAACTATTTTGGCAGACAAGTAGAATTAATAAGATCAGACCAAGAAAAGGTTGCTATACAACAGTATTTTAAAAAACAGAAGATCATCATTTACTACAATGAGTTAAACTTGGAAAAAGCGAAACAAATTCTGATTGACCACTTTTGCACTAAAAATAGTGCTTTGTATGTTGAATCCGATTCGGATTTTGAATATTTGCAACAGGCTTATAGGGAAATTGTTAACCCAAGAATAACCACTATAGTCAGAACAAAAATTAAACTTAGAGATATTCAGTCTTACGCAGAATTTAAAGAAATCATAATTACAAACCATAGAAAATTATTACATCCCGGAATAGAAAAAATGATAAAACTTTTTAGAGACACATATTACTATCCCGATTTTCAGAAGCTGATACAAAATCTTGTAAACGAGTGTGAAGTGTGCAGCCAATCAAAAGCTGAACACCGAAACACAAATCACTATTTAAAAATTACCCCAGAAACAGAACACTGCAGAGACTTGTATGTCATAGACATCTATTCGTCCAACAGACACAATTACTTAACATGCATTGACGTATATTCAAAATATGCAGCAGTAATAGAAATTGCAGGCTAAGATTGGCTAGAGGTAAAGAGAGTTCTAATAAGAATTTTCAATGAAGCTTAAAGCCGACAAGGATACCTCATTTATGAGCAACGCACTCAGGGAATGGTTGACGGGGGAAGATGTCCAAATGGAAATAACAACAAGTA
Organism: Scaptodrosophila latifasciaeformis; assembly: GCA_037075145.1. Classification (NCBI taxonomy): domain Eukaryota; kingdom Metazoa; phylum Arthropoda; class Insecta; order Diptera; family Drosophilidae; genus Scaptodrosophila; species Scaptodrosophila latifasciaeformis. The sequence continues at coordinate 80,299 of JBAMCM010000880.1, read as the reverse complement.
AAGACGGGGTGGCTGACATTGAACGATTCCACAAAACGATCAATGATAAGTTAAGAATTATTCAGACAGACACAGTGGAAGATAAGAAGCTTATGAAAATGGAAATGTGTTTATACACGTATAACCACAAAATAAAACATGACACTACTGGACGAACACCAGCAGACATTTTTCTGTTTGCGGTAATACAATGTACAAAATATAAGAGAAAATAAAATTAGTAAACTCAATAATGTTAGCCATGAATACGACGTGAATACCAATTTCAGAAAAGCTCCGTTATTACATGGAAAATTCGTGAATCCCTATAAGAAAACAGGGAAAGTAACTCAGATTGACAAAGACCATTATAGAGAGGAGAATAGAGGACATAAGATAGATCATTACAAAACACAGTTTCAGAAGAAAAAGAAATTAAGTCAAAGTAAATATTTTCAGGAAGGTCATGGACCACATACCTCATCGTCTGGCACTTCTTGATGATGTGCATACTGATCTTACAACCGACGATGATAAAATCTCAATCAATTGAGATCAACCCAATAGAATCGGACCTCGGGTATTTGTTGTTTAAGCATCAATCTATCAAAATACCAATAGCATATGAGAATTATTGTTTTAGCGTAAACTTGACTAGTGTAGAAATAACTTTCGAGCATTTTATTCGGACTTCCAAACAATTTACTGATTCGCCACAGATTCTCTACCTTGCGGAAGAATTGAGAAAGGAGATCGGTTGTATATCAATTCATCGTAGAAATAAAAGAGGGTTGTTCAATACAGCGGGAAAAGCATTCAAGTACCTGTTTGGAACATTGAGTGATGACGATAAAATTGAAATTACTGATCGGATGAGGGATCTGACTGACAGTATGGTGCACGTTAACGACATTAATGAAGTAATAGATCTTATTAATCAAGAAATGATACAAATTAATGAAATAAAATCTTAAAAGGAAAGGATTGATTCGTTTATATTTAGCATAAAACGGTTTATGGATTACATTGAGGATATTGAGATGGGGATGCAGTTAGCTAGACTGGGTATATTCAACCCAAAACTATTAAGACACGATAAACTTGATAATGTTGACAGAGAAAATGTTTTGAATATAAAATCTTCAGTCTGGATAAACGACCATGAAAACATTCTAACAATCATGTCTCACATTCCAATAAAAAATGCTGAAATAACCAACTTCATTATAGAAAAGTATCCAGAAAAACAGGGAAACTGGCTTGCTGGTGACTTTGACAGATTTTATTATGAGAACAATGAAGAAATATTTAACCATGAGCACAAAAATATTAGCGACGTATGTATAAGGAACATTGTTCACCAAAATAATACCACATGCATAGTAGAGAAGTGCCCTAAAGAAGAAATCATAAAGTTTGTGGTTCCAAATATTCTGATCACATGGAATCTCAAAGGAACAAGTCTTGCACAGAATTGTGAATCCAAGAAAATCATTAGGCTGAAGGGTAATAATTTAATAAGATTACAAAATTGTATTGTTAAGTTGGGCGATATTGTTGTCTCAAATTTTCAAAACGATAATTACGATGTAAAACAAATCTTTATAACGAATAATATAACGAAATTAGAGCCATTTGCTCATAAGGAATTGAAAAAAATTATTTTTCAACGTAGTAAAGAAAATAAAAATTACATTCTCATCATTGTAATAGTATTAACAATAATAGTTACGATCTACTTAATATTTAAGTTTAAAACCTTGCCCAGAAAATAATAACCATACTCGAACATGGTTCTGCATAACCCAGCATACTATTACATAAACCACTCAGAGACAAATTAACGTAAAACCAACAAAATAACAAATAACAAAAATGCATTCCCACGAGGATGCATTATCAGCACTTCACATTTTTATCTATGCTTGAAATATGAATCTGACTCAAAACGCGTCCACTTGTCGTGTGAAACAAAAGAATACAAAAGTAAAAAAGAATGGAAAAAACCCAAAACACCAAGCCCATAGGTTTAAATGTGAGCGCTTGGATAATTTTAAGTTAGTTATTATTATTAATCGAAACTCGTAAATATATATATATATATATCGACTTATTATATATATATATATATATATATATATATATATATATATATATATATATATATATATATATATATATATATTTTATATATATATATATATATATATATATATATATATATATATATATATATATATATTTTTTTTTTTTAATTTATATTTATATTTTCTAATTTTTTTTTTTTAATTTCAAATTTGCTTCTTCTCACATATATATATATATATATATATATATTTTTTTTTTTAAATTTATATTTATTTTTTCTAATTTTTTTTTTAATTTCAAATTTGCTTCTTCCCACTGCTTTTTTCATCTTTGCAAAGATTTCCATCATGAGAAAAGTGAGAAATATTTTTTTTAAGTTTTTATTTATTTTTAAAATATTTTCATTCATTTCAAATTGGATTCTTACCACTGTTTTATTCCCATCGACACGGGTTTCCCATTATGAGAAAAGTAAGAGATACGGCGACAAAGCAAACAACTGATCAAATCTCAGTGTGGTTGACCGGGGTTTTTGTTGCTCCAAACGGTAGAGGGCGCTGCTGCTGCTGCTGTTGCATTTTTCGAGGCTTCTTCTGACTAAAAAATTTCCTATATCTTTGTCGTCTTATCAGCCAGGGACTTTCTGTATAAGTTTTTAATAACACCAGGGATTTTTTGTATATGTTTTTAATAACACCAGGGATTTTTTGTACAATTTTTTAATAACACCAAATTTTATTGAAATCGGATGATTATATCATATAGCTTCCATAGGGCTAATCGGTCAAAAAATCCGATTTCTATGGTTTTTTGTCAGAAAACGGGTTGTTTATGAACCAATTCCAACCGCATTAAGCACAAGGCAATTTTTGTATAAGTTTTTAATAACACCAATTTTTATTGAAATCGGATGACTAAATCATATAGCTTCCATAGGGCTGAATATTTAAAAAATTTCCTTCATCTTTGTCGTCTTATCAACCAGGGATTTTTTGTATAAGGTTTTAATAACACCAAATTTTATTGAAATCGGATGATTACATCATATAGTTTCCATAGGGCTAATCGGTAAAAAAAATCCGATTTGTTTATGAACCGAGTTGTTTATGAACCAATTCCAATAAAATTAAGCACAAGGTACTTTTTTGTATAAGTTTTTAATAACACCAATTTTTATTCAAATCGGATGACTCTATTATATAGCTTCCATAGGGCTAATCGGTCAAAAAATCCGATTTCTGTGCTTTTTTGTCAAAAAACGGGTTATATATGAACCAATTCCAACCAAAGTAAGCACAAGACACTTTTTGTATACGTTTTTAATAACACCAAATTTTATTGAAATCAGAAGACTAAATCATATAGCTTCAATAGGGCTGATGGATCAAGAAATCCGATTTCTGTGCTTTTTGTTAGAAAACGGGTTATTTATAAACCAATTTCAACCACATTAAGAATCCTTCATTCCTTCATCTTTGTCATCTTATCAGCCAGGGATTTTTTGTATAAGGTTTTAGTAACACCAAATTTTATTGAATTCGGATGATTATATCATATAGCTTCCATATGGCTAATAGGTCAAAGAATCCGATATCTATGCTTTTTTGTCAGAAAACGGGTTGTTTATGAACCAATTCCAATAAAATTAAGCACAAGGCACTTTTTTGTATAAGTTTTTAATAACACCAAATTTTATTGAAATCGGATGTCTATATCATATAGCTTCCATAGGGCTAATCGGTCAAAGAATCCGATTTCTGTGCTTTTTTTTGTCAAAAAACGGGTTATATATGAACCAATTCCAACCAAAGTAAGCACAAGGCACTTTTTTGTATAAGTTTTTAATAACACCAATTTTTATTGAAATCGGATGACTATATTATGATACATCCCATACATCTGTTTCACCAAAAAATCTCCGGAGTCTCCTATTTTCGGCTTCCAAGGGCGTTTACTTAGGTTACAGTGTCTGGCTTGGTCTTGTGTGGCTTTTCCAGGCTTCTTCTGACTATTTAAATAATTTCTTTTATCCAGGGATTTTTTGTATAAGTTTTTAATAACACCAAATTTTATTGAAATCGGATGACTATATCATATAGCTACCATAGGGTCAAAAAATCCGATTTCTGTGCTTTTTTTGTCAAAAAACGCGTTATATATCAACCAATTCCAAACAAAGTAAGCACAAGACACTTTTTTGTATACGTTTTTAATAACACCAAATTTTATTGAAATCAGAAGACTAAATCATGTAGCTTCCGTAGGGTTGATGGGTCACAAAATCCGATTTCTGAGCTTTTTTTTTAGAAAACGGGTTGTTTATGAACCAATTCCAACCAAATTAAGGCACTTTTTTGTATAAGTTTTTAATAACACCAATTTTTATTGAAATCGGATGACTATATTATGATACATCCCATACATCTGTTTCACCAAAAATTCTCCGGAGTCTCCTATTTTCGGCTTCCAAGAGTGTTTATTTAGGTTGTAGTGTCTGGCTTGGTCTTGGTCCTCAATTTATTTTTCCCAATTTCGGCACTGAGGCGCCATCTATCTGTCTAGATTCAGGTGAAACTTAATAGGCCTTGAAGTCTTTCAATTTGATTTCGTTTCACTTGCCAAGTTAGTTCATCTCTAAGTTTTGCTTGATTTAGTTCTAGTTTCTTATTTGATAATATCTCTTTTTTGTTGCTTATCCATTACAAGTTTTTTTTTTAAGTTTATTATTTGAAATAGTAACCAACATGGTTTTCGTTACTTTTTCCCCCCTGTAAGACTCGTGACTCCTGGCCGAGTAAAGCGGGTGTTGTTCCGTGGTATGGCGCCAACCGGTTCACATGTACTGTCCTCGTGGTCCGCTTGCCAGGCAATCGCACTTCATATACCAGGTCGGAGTAGCGACGAATTACGACGGCTGGGCCAATCCAGTCAGATTGAAGTTTTTTTTTAGGGCATCTACCAACTTTGCGTATGGGGGCGTATAACCAGACTTCTAGATTTTCAGCGAATTCCACGCTGTGCGCACTAAGGTCGTGACGTTGCTTGTTGACTTGAGCGGCGGCCTGCAATTTCTGTCGAGCCACATCATGAACATTTTGGAGCTGTTCTTGAAGTCGCTCCACAAAATCGGGGTAACTCGTCGATACAGGCGTTGGTCTCCCGAATATCAGTTCAGTGGGTAGGCGAACTTCTCTACCTAGCAGTAAACGTGACGGTGAAAATCCAGTGGACTCGTGTGGAGCAGAGCGATATGCCCACATGGCTAAGGACAACAGCTGGTCCCAGTCCCTCTGATCGATTTCCAGTAATTTCGCCAGATAGTCGACCAGCGTTCGGTTAAAACGCTCTACCATTCCGTCAGACTGAGGATGTAGAGGTGTGGTGCGAGTTTTCTCGACACCAAGTAATTGAAGGCAGCTTTTAAACAATTCGGCTTCAAAATTCCTGCCTTGGTCGGAGTGGAGTACAAAAGGAGTGCGAAAGCGAGAGAATACCTCGTGAACCAAAGCTCTGGCTACCGTTTCTGCAGTTTGATCCGGGATCGCAATACACTCGAGCCAACCGCGATATAGTGGTTTACACGGGACGTTGTGGGCAAGGGGCCGAGAATGTCGATTGCTACGCGCTCAAAAGGGGCGCCCACAGTACTTGGCTCCAGTTTGCCGACTGTCCGTCGATGAGGGCCTTTGTGTGCGATGCACTTCGAACAACGAGCGCACCATAAAGCTACGTCTGCGCTTTGTCCAATCCAGTAATAACGGGCTCGTAGTTTTCCTAGAGTCTTCTTTACACCGAAATGGCCTCCAGTCACAGAGTCATGGGCCTGTCGTAGCGCCTCAGCTTGCAGGGCTCTCTGCATTACGGTTGCTGTCCATCCATTTTTCGTGGTGATCTTCACGACACCTTCATCCAGAAACAGCTTCTCGAAAAGATGCCAATATCCTTTGGTTTCCTCGCTTTCGCTCCAGATAGCAGATTTCGGCGGGCGTTTGCCCGATTCCAGCCACGTGCTCACAATAGACAGAGTTGGGTCGGTTGTTTGCTGTTGGCTGAAATCAGTAATCTGGATCTGTAATATTCGCAGATCCTGATGGTCATTCAATTCGGCTTTCTCGCATAGGCGACATTCGCCACAAGGTCGGCGGGAAAGACCGTCCGCATTTCCGTGATGCTGGCCGCTTCGATGTTGGATATCCATGTTGTATTGCTGCAAGCGCTCAATCCAGCGAGCGAGCTGGCCTTCGGGCTCTTTAAAATTGAAAAGCCATCGCAGAGATGCGTGATCTGTTCGAAGAAGAAATTTCTTTCCAAACAGATAGTGATGGAAATGCTTTGTACCAAGTACGCCTGCTAGCAATTCCCTTCGCGTGCCGCAGTAGTTGCGCTCTGCGGCGTTAAACGTTTTACTGTAGTACTCCAATACGCGCTCATGGCCGTCCTGGATCTGACTCAAAACAGCACCTGCCCCATGATTGGACGCATCGGTATCCAGGATGAAGAGACATGTGGGATCCGGAAATCCAAGAATGGGTGCTTCAGTTAGCTTCCTTTTCAGAGAGTCGAACGCAGTTTGAGCCGAAGTAGACCATTCAAACTTTCGACGGGCTTCAGTCAACTCGTGTAATGGACGGGCTATTGTTGAGAAGTCGGCGATGAACTTTCGATAATAAGAGCATAGGCCGATGAACGATCTGACATCCTTCTAGTTCCGGGGGGAGGGCAGTCCACAACTTTACTGGTTTTATCAGGACAGGCTCGCAGGGCGTTGTGGCTGACAATGTGTCCTAGGTATTTGACTTCCGAGCGGAAAAAGTGGCATTTCTTTGGACTCAATTTAAGTCCTACGCTCGATAATCGTTCAAAAACCTCCTTCAAATGTGTCAGATGCTCTTCGGCCGTGCGAGAGTGCACAATTATGTCATCTAAACAGACCAAAGTTGATTTCCAAGCGACACCGCTAAACAGTCCATCCATCAGACGCTCAAATGTTGCTGGTGCTTTAGTGAGGCCGAAAGGCATGACGTTAAATTCATAAAGGCCTGCGTCGCAAGTAAAGGCAGTCTTTGGGCGAGAAGCTTCATCCATTTCCACCTGCCAGTATCCGCTTTGAAGATCCATAGTGGAGAACCATCGGGATCCGTATAGCGTTGTAAGGATGTCATCCATTTTCGGAAGTGGGTAGGAGTCCTTCACGGTAATACTGTTTAGCTTTCTGTAGTCCACGCAAAATCTCGTGGTGCCATCTTTCTTCCTAACCAAGATGACGGGTGAGGCCCATGGGCTGCAGGACGGGCGAATCACATTTCGGGAGAGCATGTTCAACACCAATTTCTCGACCTCGTTCTTTCGAGAGAGCGGAACTCGGCGAGGCCGTTGCTTGATAGGGCTTGCCGAGCCGGTGTCGATGATGTGGCGCGTCACGTCGGTGCGTCCGGAGTCATCATCGTTTTCAGCAAACACATGGCTGAAGTCTGCCAGGAGGTGCTGCAATGGCAGTTGAACTTCGACTGGTGCCTCTGGAAGATAAGCTGGTTCGCTGTTGGCGACTGGTTTCTTCAAACTTCTGATTTCCCGTTGGTCAGGGATGACTTTCACCGTCTCTACTTCTCCCAAGATCGTGTGTGATGACAATCAACCTGGAAATGCGTATCACTGTATGCCGGGCGGTGACGGGCTCTAGGGTGTATAGCAAATTCGGCTGAACCATTTCTGGGGCGTACAGGGGTGTGTATCCAAAAGGAAACTCTAAGCGCCAACTTTCTAGGTTCACGTGGGCACGATCTAGTTGAAGAAAATCGAGGCCCAACAAACTGGGAGTGCTGTCATCAGTAAGCAGGAACTCATGCTTAAGAAACTGATTCGCGATCTTCAATTTCACTGTGGCCTTAGCTGTGCACAGGATTGGGTGGGAGTCGGGACCAAGAAGAGACACCGTACAGGGCGTGGTGGGCAATCGGCTTTTAATCTGACGTCTATTTAGTAATGAGTGTAAAACAACAAAACAGTGTAAACTCTGACCACCTAGTGCGGAAATAGTGTACGTAGCTTTTGCTGGTGACGTCTTAATCCCGCGGTGGGCAAAGTGCTTCTCCTTGCCGTCATCTGCAACGTGTTGATTCGGCGAAGGATTATTATTCCGTTTCCTAATAAACGGTATTTCCGGGGCGCGCTCGGCTAATGGCAATTCATTGCCTTGTAATGAAATTGACCATCTGGTTGTCTGGGTTTTCGTCACTGATGACCGAGCGGTAATTTAGTTGTGGGGGAGTGCCTTCTGAGCGCGCCCGGTGACGCGTTTATAGCCACGATCGAACAAAAATCAAGTTGATTTTAATTTATTCAGTCACGCTTCTTTTCGCTGCTTGCACATGCCAAATCTCTCTACCGGAAATTAATTAATGACAAGGAAAGACCCCCAAGCCGTTCTTTTTCTGAACAACGCCGGTAAGTGACGGCTGTCACTTTTAACCCAGGGTTGGAGCGCGATCAGCTGTTTTCGTTACATGGCCCCCCCTGTATGGTTCGCGTGATCAGCTGTTTTCGTTACATTGCCCCCTGTAAGACTCGTGACTCCTGGCCGAGTAAAGCGGGTGTTGTTCCGTGGTATGGCGCCAACCGGTTCACATGTACTGTCCTAGTGGTCCGCTTGCCAGGCAATCGCACTTCATATACCAGGTCGGAGTAGCGACGAATTACGACGGCTGGGCCAATCCAGTCAGATTGAAGTTTTTTTTTAGGGCATCTACCAACTTTGCGTATGGGGGCGTATAACCAGACTTCTTGATTTTCACCGAATTCCACGCTGTGCGCACAAAGGTCGTGACGTTGCTTGTTGACTTGAGCGGCGGCCTGCAATTTCTGTCGAGCCACATCATGGACATTTCGGAGCTGTTCTTGAAGTCGCTCCACAAAATCGGGGTAACTCGTCGATACAGGCGTTGGTCTCCCGAATATCAGTTCAGTGGGTAGGCGAACTTCTCTACCTAGCAGTAATCGTGACGGTGAAAATCCAGTGGACTCGTGTGGAGCAGAGCGATATGCCCACATGGCTAAGGGCAACAGCTGGTCCCAGTCCCTCTGATCGATTTCCAGAAATTTGGCCAGATAGTCGAGCAGCGTTCGGTTAAAACGCTCTACCATTCCGTCGGACTGAGGATGTAGAGGTGTGGTGCGAGTTTTCTCGACACCAAGTAATTGAAGGCAGCTTTTAAACAATTCGGCTTCAAAATTCCTGCCTTGGTCGGAGTGGAGTACAAAAGGAGTGCCAAAGCGAGAGAATACCTCGTGAACCAAAGCTCTGGCTACCGTTTCTGCAGTTTGATCCGGGATCGCAATACACTCGGTCCATTTTGTAAAGTAGCACATAATGACAGCGATATAGCGGTTGCCACGGGACGTTGTGGGCAAGGGGCCGAGAATGCCGATTGCTACGCGCTCAAAAGGGGCGCCCACAGTTCTTGGCTGCAGTTTGCCGACTGTCCGTCGATGAGGGCCTTTGCGTGCGGTGCACTTCGAACAACGAGCGCACCATAAAGCTACGTCTGCGCTTTGTCCAATCCAGTAATAACGGGCTCGTAGTTTTCCTAGAGTCTTCTTCACACCGAAATGGCCTCCAGTCACAGAGTCATGGGCCTGTCGTAGCGCCTCAGCCTGAAGGGCTCTCGGCACTACGGTTGCTGTCCATCCATTTTTCGTGGTGATCTTCACGACGCCTTCATCTAGAAACCGCTTCTCAATACCCTTTGGTTTCCTTGCTTTCGCTCCAGCAGACTTCGGCGGGCGTTTGCCCGATTCCAGCCACGTGCTCACAATAGACAGAGTTGGGTCGGTTGTTTGCTGTTGGCTGAAATCAGTAATCTGGATCTGTAATATTCGCAGATCCTGATGGTCATTCAATTCGGCTTTCTCGCATAGGCGACATTCGCCACAAGGTCGGCGGGAAAGACCGTCCGCATTTCCGTGATGCTGGCCGCTTCGATGCTGGATATCCATGTTGTATTGCTGCAAGCGCTCAATCCAGCGAGCGAGCTGTCCTTCGGGCTCTTTAAAATTGAAAAGCCATCGCAGAGATGCGTGATCCGTTCGAAGAAGAAATTTCTTTTCAAACAGATAGTGATGGAAATCCTTTGTAGCAAGTACGGCTGCAAGCAATTCCCTTCGCTTGACGCAGTAGTTGCGCTCTGCGGCGTTAAACGTTTTACTGTAGTACTCCAATACGCGCTCATGGCCGTCCTGGATCTGACTCAAAACAGCACCTGTCCCATGATTGGACGCATCGGTATCCAGGATGAAGAGACCTGTGGGATCCGGAAATCCAAGAATGGGTGCTTCAGTTAGCTTCCTTTTCAGAGAGTCGAACGCAGTATGAGCCGAAGTAGACCATTCAAACTTTCGACGGGCTTCAGTCAACTCGTGTAATGGACGGGCTATTGTTGAGAAGTCGGCGATGAACTTTCGATAATAAGAGCATAGGCCGATGAACGATCTGACATCCTTCTAGTTCCGGGGGGGAGGGCAGTCCACAACTTTACTGGTTTTATCAGGACAGGCTCGCAGGGCGTTGTGGCTGACAATGTGTCCTAGGTATTTGACTTCCGAGCGGAAAAAGTTGCATTTCTTTGGACTCAATTTTAGACCTACGCTCGATAATCGTTCAAAAACCTCCTTCAAATGTGTCAGATGCTCTTCGGCCGTGCGAGAGTGCACAATTATGTCATCTAAACAGACCAAAGTTGATTTCCAAGCGACACCGCTAAACAGTCCATCCATCAGACGCTCAAAAGTTGCTGGTGCGTTAGTGAGGACGAAAGGCATGACGTTAAATTCATAAAGGCCTGCGTCGCAAGTAAAGGCGCGAGAAGCTTCATCCATTTCCACCGGCCAGTATCCGCTTTGAAGATCCATAGTGGAGAACCATCGGGATCCGTATAGCGTTGTAAGGATGTCATCCATTTTCGGAAGTGGGTAGGAGTCCTTCACGGTAATACTGTTTAGCTTTCTGTAATCCACGCACAATCTCGTGGTGCCATCTTTCTTCCTAACCAAGACGACGGGTGAGGCCCATGGGCTGCAGGACGGGCGAATCACATTTCGGGATAGCATGTCCAACACCAATTTCTCGACCTCGTTCTTTCGAGAGAGCGGAACTCGGCGTTGCTTGATATGGCTCGCCGAACCGGTGTCGATGATGTGGCGCGTCACGTCGGTGCGTCCGGAGTCATCATCGTTTTCAGCAAACACATGGCTAAAGTCTGTCAGGAGGTGCTGCAATGGCAGTTGAACCTCGACTGGTGCCTCTGGAAGATAAGCTGGTTCGCTGTTGGCGACTGGTTTCTTCAAACTTCTGATTTCCCGTTGGTCAGGGATGACTTTCACCGTCTCTACTTCTCCCAAGATCGTGTGTGATAACAAACGACGTTCCGCCGAGCTTAGGTTTAGCACTCTCAAAGTGATGGTGCTAGTCGAAGTATCCACAAGAGAACTGTGCAGTACAGTCAACCTGGAAATGCGTATCACTGTATGCCGGCGCGGTGACGGGCTCTAGGGTGTACAGCAAATTCGGCTGAACCATTTCTGGGGCGTACAGGGGTGTGTATCCAAAAGGAAACTCCCAGCGCCAACTTTCTAGGTTCACGTGTAGTTGAAGAAAATCGAGGCCCAACAAACTGGGAGTGCTGTCATCAGTAAGCAGGAACTAATGCTTAAGAAACTGATTCGCGATCTTCAATTTCACTGTGGCCTTAGCTGTGCACAGGATTGGGTGGGAGTCGGGACCAAGAAGAGACACCGTACAGTGCGTGGTGGGCAATCGGCTTTTAATCTGACGTCTATTTAGTAATGAGACGGATGCGCTTGTGTCAACCACGATGCGAAGTAGTTGTCCCTGTAAAAAAACAAAACCACCTAGTGCGGAAATAGTGTACGTAGCTTTTGCTGGTGACGTCTTAATCCCGCGGTGGGCAAAGTGCTTCTCCTTGCCGTCATCTGCAACATGTTGATTCGGCGAAGGATTATTATTTCGTTTCCTAATAAACGGTATTTCCGGGGTGCGCTCGGCTAACGGCAATTCATTGCCTTGTAACGAAATTGACCATCTGGTTGTCTGGGTTTTCGCCACTGATGACCGAGCGGTAATTTAGTTGTGGGGGAGTGCCTGCTGAACCCAGACAACCAGAGGGTCAATTTCGTTACGTTTGTGTCAGATGTGGGGTCTACAAGTGGATTCCTAAAAATTCCACCTACAATGCCTAAAAAAGCTGCTCGTCGATGCCTCTAAATGACGTCGAGAAGAAAATGAATGCTCTGGACTCGGAGATGCAACTGAAAATGGATGCCATGGATCGTTCTTTCAATAAACGATTTGATCAGTTGTGGTCATCTTTAGAACGAACATTACTGTCTAGTATGGATCGCTCCGCGGTACCAACCGAAGTTATCGCCGATCTTCTGGCGACTACGACACCACCTGCACCGAGCACGGGCGTGGCATATAGCATGCCACGTGGTGTCAGCACCAATGAACCTCAGGTGACCGCACCGCCAGAAGTCATGCCCTCTAACCGATTCTTCCGTGAATCCATACCGGAAGGACGTATACTGGTGAGAGAGACCTGCGGCGACACCACCTACTTATCCGTACCCCGGAATTGTTGGGACACTACTGACACAGAGCCGCCCCCATTGTATGACGGCAGCACACCATGGCGCGAATTTCAACGTTTACTGGACGACATGGCCGAGGAGTATAGCTGGTCCGAGCGAAAAAAATGCCGGAAGTTGTGTATAAGTCTGCGTGGAAGAGCCCAGCGATTTTACACAACCTTGCCACAGGCTACCTTAAGCTCTTATAAGGCACTTACGGCCGCCATGCGTAACCATTTCTCTGTGAGTACGCAAACCGGCTATCATCTGTTTCATAATCGCGTACAGGGACCGAAGGAGACCCTGAGTGACTTTGCTTGTGATTTGGATCGTCTGGGCCGATTAGTTTTCGGCGAATTGCCTTCAGCTACCTATACTCACATATTGGTCCAGCGATTCATCGATGGCATACGGGAGACTAACTATCAGATCCCCATTCTCTCTAGCAATCCAGCTATTCTTGGCGATGCCCTCGAAATGGCCACACGAATTGAAGCTCAATGCAGACGTCGTCTAGGTGGGACTGTTTTGAACGTAACCACTCAGCACACCACAAACGTTACTTCACCCAGAAGAAGTAGACATTGCAAATCAACTAGCGGACCGCTATTTGCTGCACCCGCACCACACCCAGAAAACTAAACTCCGGCAGTTTCTCGGGACGGAAGCTGGCAGATAACCCAGAAAGCCCCCGAATGCGTACGCTCCCCGAGCCTCCTCCTTCCCCTTTGAAGACTGCCCAGAGTCATAAGTCAGTCAAGAGGTCGGGTAGAGCAGCCACAATGTCGTCGAGATCAACTAAAGGCCCGAAAATTTTCCCTGCCTCCAGGAATTGGTGTCCCCTCTCCACAGGTTGAAGCCATCCAGCTGTCGTCGTTTGATGAGCCGTCCCTAAAAGGAAGTGCCGATATGCTGCCCAGCCGGAAAATCCACGTCCGCCCACCACGTGGCGATAAAAACGCTACATGGTTGACCCCCGACCCAGACAGTCAACGGAACATAAAATCCTTGTCACTGGAGACGTCACCGCCAGGAAGGTGTCCTCCCTCTTCAAAGGTAGAGGTCACCCAGGTACCCACGTCCACCGATCTGTCGCCGATTCGTAAAAATGATTTGCGCGACGCCAGGGTCATCACATCTCCGACATCAGCTCCGGTCGAGAACCTCGCTATAAATGTGCCGCTAACCATAAGGCCCAACTCCAGTACTTCCCAGTCCCCGTTACCGGAAAAATCGACGTTGGCCCTGCTGTTTGATGAATTGCCATTAGCCTAGCGCGCCCCGGAAATACTGTTTATTAGGAAACGGAATAATAATCCTTCGCCGAATCAACACGTTGCAGATGACGGCAAGGAGAAGCACTTTGCCCACCGCGGGATTAAGACGTCACCAGCAAAAGCTACTCCCACCCAATCCTGTGCACAGCTAAGGCCACAGTGAAATTGAAGATCGCGAATCAGTTTCTTAAGCATGAGTTCCTGCTTACTGATGACAGCACTCCCAGTTTGTTGGGCCTCGATTTTCTTCAACTAGATCGTGCCCACGTGAACCTAGAAAGTTGGCGCTGGGAGTTTCCTTTTGGATACACAACCCTATACGCCCCGGAAATGGTTCAGCCGAATTTGCTGTACACCCTAGAGCCCGTCACCGTGCCGGCATACAGTGATACGCATTTCCAGGTTGACTGTACTGCACAGGAAACCACACCGATCGCTCTTTTAGAGCGAGGAGTCCACTCTCAACTACCGGACGACATGGTTCTTGGCTGTTCTCTTGTGGATACTTCGACTAGCACGATTACTTTGAGAGTGCTAAACCTAAGCTCGGCGGAACGTCGTTTGTTATCACACACGATCTTGGGAGAAGTAGAGACGGTGAAAGTCATCCCTGACCAACGGGAAATCAGAAGTTTGAAGAAACCAGTCGCCAACAGCGAACCAGCTTATCTTCCAGAGGCACCAGTCGAGGTTCAACTGCCATTGCAGCACCTCCTGACAGACTTTAGCCATGTGTTTGCTGAAAACGATGATGACTCCGGACGCACCGACGTGACGCGCCACATCATCGACACCTGTTCGGCGAGCCATATCAAGCAACGCCGAGTTCCGCTCTCTCGAAAGAACGAGGTCGAGAAATTGGTGTTGGACATGCTATCCCGAAATGTGATTCGCCCGTCCTGCAGCCCATGGGCCTCACCCGTCGTCTTGGTTAGGAAGAAAGATGGCACCACGAGATTGTGCGTGGATTACAGAAAGCTAAACAGTATTACCGTGAAGGACTCCTACCCACTTCCAAAAATGGATGACATCCTTACAACGCTATACGGATCCCGATGGTTCTCCACTATGGATCTTCAAAGCGGATACTGGCAGTGGGAAATGGATGAACCTTCTCGCCCAAAGACTGCCTTTACTTGCGACGCAGGCCTTTATGAATTTAACGTCATGCCTTTCGGCTTCACTAACGCACCAGCAACCTTTGAGCGTCTGATGGATGGACAGTTTAGCGGTGTCGCTTGGAAATCAACTTTGGTCTATTTAGATGACATAATTGTGCACTCTCGCACGGCCGAAGAGCATCTGACACATTTGAAGGAGGTTTTTGAACGATTATCGAGCGTAGGTCTAAAATTGAGTCCAAAGAAATGCCATTTTTTCCGCTCGGAAGTCAAATACCTAGGACACATTGTCAGCCACAACGCCCTGCGAGCCTGTCCTGATAAAACCAGTAAAGTTGTGGACTGCCCTCCCCCCCGGAACTAGAAGGATGTCAGATCGTTCATCGGCCTATGCTCTTATTATCGAAAGTTCATCGCCGACTTCTCAACAATAGCCCGTCCATTACACGAGTTGACTGAAGCCCGTCGAAAGTTTGAAAGGTCTACTTCGGCTCAAACTGCGTTCGACTCTCTGAAAAGGAAGCTAACTGAAGCACCCATTCTTGGATTTCCGGATCCCACAGGTCTCTTCATCCTGGATACCGATGCGTCCAATCATGGGGCAGGTGCTGTTTTGAGTCAGATCCAGGACGGCCATGAGCGCGTATTGGAGTACTACAGTAAAACGTTTAACGCCGCAGAGCGCAACTACTGCGGCACGCGAAGGGAATTGCTAGCAGCCGTACTTGCTACCAAGCATTTCCATCACTATCTGTTTGGAAAGAAATTTCTTCTTCGAACGGATCACGCATCTCTGCAATGGCTTTTCAATTTTAAAGAGCCCGAAGGCCAGCTCGCTCGCTGGATTGAGCGCTTGCAGCAATACATCATGGATATCCAGCATCGAAGCGGCCAGCATCACGGAAATGCGGACGGTCTTTCCCGCCGACCTTGTGGCGAATGTCGCCTATGCGAGAAAACCGAATTGAATGACCATCAGGATCTGCGAATATTACAGATCCAGATTACTGATTTCAGCCAACAGCAAACGACCGACCCAACTCTGTCTATTGTGAGCACGTGGCTGGAATCGGGCAAACGCCCGCCGAATTCTGCTGGAGCGAAAGCAAGGAAACCAAAGGGTATTGAGAAGCGGTTTCTAGATGAAGGCGTCGTGAAGATCACCACGAAAAATGGATGGACAGCAACCGTAGTGCCGAGAGCCCTGCAAGCTGAGGCGCTACGACAGGCCCATGACTCTGTGACTGGAGGCCATTTCGGTGTGAAGAAGACTCTAGGAAAACTACGAGCCCGTTATTACTGGATTGGACAAAGCGCAGACGTAGCTTTATGGTGCGCTCGTTGTTCGAAGTGCACCGCACGCAAAGGCCCTCATCGACGGACAGTCGGCAAACTGCAGCCAAGAACTGTGGGCGCCCCTTTTGAGCGCGTAGCAATCGGCATTCTCGGCCCCTTGCCCACAACGTCCCGTGGCAACCGCTATATCGCTGTCATTATGTGCTACTTTACAAAATGGACCGAGTGTATTGCGATCCCGGATCAAACTGCAGAAACGGTAGCCAGAGCTTTGGTTCACGAGGTATTCTCTCGCTTTGGCACTCCTTTTGTACTCCACTCCGACCAAGGCAGGAATTTTGAAGCCGAATTGTTTAAAAGCTGCCGTCAATTACTTGGTGTCGAGAAAACTCGCACCACACCTCTACATCCTCAGTCCGACGGAATGGTAGAACGTTTTAACCGAACGCTGCTCGACTATCTGGCCAAATTTCTGGAAATCGATCAGAGGGACTGGGACCAGCTGTTGCCCTTAGCCATGTGGGCATATCGCTCTGCTCCACACGAGTCCACTGGATTTTCACCGTCACGATTACTGCTAGGTAGAGAAGTTCGCCTACCCACTGAACTGATATTCGGGAGACCAACGCCTGTATCGACGAGTTACCTCGATTTTGTGGAGCGACTTCAAGAACAGCTCCGAAATGTCCATGATGTGGCTCGACAGAAATTGCAGGCCGCCGGTCAAGTCAACAAGCAACGTTACGACCTTTGTGCGCACAGCGTGGAATTCGCTGAAAATCAAGAAGTCTGGTTATACACCCCCATTCGCAAAGTTGGTAGATGCCCTAAAAAAAAACTTCAATCTGACTAGATTGGCCCAGCCGTCGTAATTCGCCGCTACTCCGACCTGGTATATGAAGTCCGATTGCCTGGCAAGCGGACCACGAGGACAGTACACGTGAACCGGTTGGCGCCATACCACGGAACAACACCCGCTTTACTCGGCCAGGAGTCACGAGTCTTACAGGGGGCAATGTAACGAAAACAGCTGATTACGCGAACCATACAGGGGGGGCCATGTAACGAAAACAGCTGATCGCGCTCCAACCCTGGGTTAAAAGTGACAGCCGTCACTTACCGGCGTTGTTCAGAAAAAGAACGGCTTGGGGGTCTTTCCTTGTCATTAATTAATTTCCGGTAGAGAGATTTGGCATGTGCAAGCAGCGAAAATAAGCGTGACAACTTGCATCGGTGTTCTGTGCTTTCTTTTTGTTCGATCGTGGCTATAAACTCGTCACCGGGCGCGCTCAGAAGGCACTCCCCCACAACTAAATTACCGCTCGGTCATCAGTGACGAAAACCCAGACAACCAGATGGTCAATTTCGTTACAAGGCAATGAATTGCCATTAGCCGAGCGCGCCCCGGGAATACCGTTTATTAGGAAACGGAATAATAATCCTTCGCCGAATCAACACGTTGCAGATGACGGCAAGGAGAAGCACTTTGCCCACCGCGGGATTAAGACGTCACCAGCAAAAGCTACGTACACTATTTCCGCACTAGGTGGTTTTGTTTTTTTACAGGGACAACTACTTCGCATCGTGGTTGACACAAGCGCATCCGTCTCATTACTAAATAGACGTCAGATTAAAAGCCGATTGCCCACCACGCACTGTACGGTGTCTCTTCTTGGTCCCGACTCCCACCCAATCCTGTGCACAGCTAAGGCCACAGTGAAATTGAAGATCGCGAATCAGTTTCTTAAGCATGAGTTCCTGCTTACTGATGACAGCACTCCCAGTTTGTTGGGCCTCGATTTTCTTCAACTACACGTGAACCTAGAAAGTTGGCGCTGGGAGTTTCCTTTTGGATACACACCCCTGTACGCCCCAGAAATGGTTCAGCCGAATTTGCTGTACACCCTAGAGTCCGTCACCGCGCCGGCATACAGTGATACGCATTTCCAGGTTGACTGTACTGCACAGGAAACCACGCCGACATGGTTCTTGGCAGTTCTCTTGTGGATACTTCGACTAGCACCATCACTTTGAGAGTGCTAAACCTAAGCTCGGCGGAACGTCGTTTGTTATCACACACGATCTTGGGAGAAGTAGAGACGGTGAAAGTCATCCCTGACCAAAGGGAAATCAGAAGTTTGAAGAAACCAGTCGCCAACAGCGAACCAGCTTATCTTCCAGAGGCACCAGTCGAGGTTCAACTGCCATTGCAGCACCTCCTGACAGACTTTAGCCATGTGTTTGCTGAAAACGATGATGACTCCGGACGCACCGACGTGACGCGCCACATCATCGACACCGGTTCGGCGAGCCATATCAAGCAACGCCGAGTTCCGCTCTCTCGAAAGAACGAGGTCGAGAAATTGGTGTTGGACATGCTATCCCGAAATGTGATTCGCCCGTCCTGCAGCCCATGGGCCTCACCCGTCGTCTTGGTTAGGAAGAAAGATGGCACCACGAGATTGTGCGTGGATTACAGAAAGCTAAACAGTATTACCGTGAAGGACTCCTACCCGCTTCCGAAAATGGATGACATCCTTACAACGCTATACGGATCCCGATGGTTCTCCGATGGATGAAGCTTCTCGCCCAAAGACTGCCTTTACTTGCGACGCAGGCCTTTATGAATTTAACGTCATGCCTTTCGGCCTCACTAAAGCACCAGCAACTTTTGAGCGTCTGATGGATGGACTGTTTAGCGGTGTCGCTTGGAAATCAACTTTGGTCTGTTTAGATGACATAATTGTGCACTCTCGCACGGCCGAAGAGCATCTGACACATTTGAAGGAGGTTTTTGAAGGATTATCGAGCGTAGGTCTAAAATTGAGTCCAAAGAAGTGCCACTTTTTCCGCTCGGAAGTCAAATACCTAGGACACATTGTCAGCCACAACGCCCTGCGAGCCTGTCCTGATAAAACCAGTAAAGTTGTGGACTGGCCTCCCCCCCGGAACTAGAAGGATGTCAGATCGTTCATCGGCCTATGCTCTTATTATCGAAAGTTCATCGCCGACTTCTCAACAATAGCCCGTCCATTACACGAGTTGACTGAAGCCCGTCGAAAGTTTGAAAGGTCTACTTCGGCTCAAACTGCGTTCGACTCTCTGAAAAGGAAGCTAACTGAAGCACCCATTCTTGGATTTCCGGATCCCACAGGTCTCTTCATCCTGGATACCGATGCGTCCAATCATGGGGCAGGTGCTGTTTTGAGTCAGATCCAGGACGGCCATGAGCGCGTATTGGAGTACTACAGTAAAACGTTTAACGCCGCAGAGCGCAACTACTGCGGCACGCGAAGGGAATTGCTAGCAGCCGTACTTGCTACCAAGCATTTCCATCACTATCTGTTTGGAAAGAAATTTCTTCTTCGAACGGATCACGCATCTCTGCAATGGCTTTTCAATTTTAAAGAGCCCGAAGGCCAGCTCGCTCGCTGGATTGAGCGCTTGCAGCAATACATCATGGATATCCAGCATCGAAGCGGCCAGCATCACGGAAATGCGGACGGTCTTTCCCGCCGACCTTGTGGCGAATGTCGCCTATGCGAGAAAACCGAATTGAATGACCATCAGGATCTGCGAATATTACAGATCCAGATTACTGATTTCAGCCAACAGCAAACGACCGACCCAACTCTGTCTATTGTGAGCACGTGGCTGGAATCGGGCAAACGCCCGCCGAAGTCTGCTGGAGCGAAAGCAAGGAAACCAAAGGGTATTGAGAAGCGGTTTCTAGATGAAGGCGTCGTGAAGATCACCACGAAAAATGGATGGACAGCAACCGTAGTGCCGAGAGCCCTGCAAGCTGAGGCGCTACGACAGGCCCATGACTCTGTGACTGGAGGCCATTTCGGTGTGAAGAAGACTCTAGGAAAACTACGAGCCCGTTATTACTGGATTGGACAAAGCGCAGACGTAGCTTTATGGTGCGCTCGTTGTTCGAAGTGCACCGCACGCAAAGGCCCTCATCGACGGACAGTCGGCAAACTGCAGCCAAGAACTGTGGGCGCCCCTTTTGAGCGCGTAGCAATCGGCATTCTCGGCCCCTTGCCCACAACGTCCCGTGGCAACCGCTATATCGCTGTCGTTATGTGCTACTTTACAAAATGGACCGAGTGTATTGCGATCCCGGATCAAACTGCAGAAACGGTAGCCAGAGCTTTGGTTCACGAGGTATTCTCTCGCTTTGGCACTCCTTTTGTACTCCACTCCGACCAAGGCAGGAATTTTGAAGCCGAATTGTTTAAAAGCTGCCGTCAATTACTTGGTGTCGAGAAAACTCGCACCACACCTCTACATCCTCAGTCCGACGGAATGGTAGAGCGTTTTAACCGAACGCTGCTCGACTATCTGGCCAAATTTCTGGAAATCGATCAGAGGGACTGGGACCAGCTGTTGCCCTTAGCCATGTGGGCATATCGCTCTGCTCCACACGAGTCCACTGGATTTTCACCGTCACGATTACTGCTAGGTAGAGAAGTTCGCCTACCCACTGAACTGATATTCGGGAGACCAACGCCTGTATCGACGAGTTACCTCGATTTTGTGGAGCGACTTCAAGAACAGCTCCGAAATGTTCATGATGTGGCTCGACAGAAATTGCAGGCCGCCGGTCAAGTCAACAAGCAACGTTACGACCTTTGTGCGCACAGCGTGGAATTCGCTGAAAATCAAGAAGTCTGGTTGTACACCCCCATTCGCAAAGTTGGTAGATGCCCTAAAAAAAAACTTCAATCTGACTAGATTGGCCCAGCCGTCGTAATTCGCCGCTACTCCGACCTGGTATATGAAGTCCGATTGCCTGGCAAGCGGACCACGAGGACAGTACACGTGAACCGGTTGGCGCCATACCACGGAACAACACCCGCTTTACTCGGCCAGGAGTCACGAGTCTTACAGGGGGCAATGTAACGAAAACAGCTGATTACGCGAACCATACAGGGGGGGCCATGTAACGAAAACAGCTGATCGCGCTCCAACCCTGGGTTAAAAGTGACAGCCGTCACTTACCGGCGTTGTTCAGAAAAAGAACGGCTTGGGGGTCTTTCCTTGTCATTAATTAATTTCCGGTAGAGAGATTTGGCATGTGCAAGCAGCGAAAATAAGCGTGACAACTTGCATCGGTGTTCTGTGCTTTCTTTTTGTTCGATCGTGGCTATAAACTCGTCACCGGGCGCGCTCAGAAGGCACTCCCCCACAACTAAATTACCGCTCGGTCATCAGTGACGAAAACCCAGACAACCAGATGGTCAATTTCGTTACAAGGCAATGAATTGCCATTAGCCGAGCGCGCCCCGGGAATACCGTTTATTAGGAAACGGAATAATAATCCTTCGCCGAATCAACACGTTGCAGATGACGGCAAGGAGAAGCACTTTGCCCACCGCGGGATTAAGACGTCACCAGCAAAAGCTACGTACACTATTTCCGCACTAGGTGGTTTTGTTTTTTTACAGGGACAACTACTTCGCATCGTGGTTGACACAAGCGCATCCGTCTCATTACTAAATAGACGTCAGATTAAAAGCCGATTGCCCACCACGCACTGTACGGTGTCTTTTCTTGGTCCCGACTCCCACCCAATCCTGTGCACAGCTAAGGCCACAGTGAAATTGAAGATCGCGAATCAGTTTCTTAAGCATGAGTTCCTGCTTACTGATGACAGCACTCCCAGTTTGTTGGGCCTCGATTTTCTTCAACTACACGTGAACCTAGAAAGTTGGCGCTGGGAGTTTCCTTTTGGATACACACCCCTGTACGCCCCAGAAATGGTTCAGCCGAATTTGCTGTACACCCTAGAGTCCGTCACCGCGCCGGCATACAGTGATACGCATTTCCAGGTTGACTGTACTGCACAGGAAACCACGCCGACATGGTTCTTGGCAGTTCTCTTGTGGATACTTCGACTAGCACCATCACTTTGAGAGTGCTAAACCTAAGCTCGGCGGAACGTCGTTTGTTATCACACACGATCTTGGGAGAAGTAGAGACGGTGAAAGTCATCCCTGACCAAAGGGAAATCAGAAGTTTGAAGAAACCAGTCGCCAACAGCGAACCAGCTTATCTTCCAGAGGCACCAGTCGAGGTTCAACTGCCATTGCAGCACCTCCTGACAGACTTTAGCCATGTGTTTGCTGAAAACGATGATGACTCCGGACGCACCGACGTGACGCGCCACATCATCGACACCGGTTCGGCGAGCCATATCAAGCAACGCCGAGTTCCGCTCTCTCGAAAGAACGAGGTCGAGAAATTGGTGTTGGACATGCTATCCCGAAATGTGATTCGCCCGTCCTGCAGCCCATGGGCCTCACCCGTCGTCTTGGTTAGGAAGAAAGATGGCACCACGAGATTGTGCGTGGATTACAGAAAGCTAAACAGTATTACCGTGAAGGACTCCTACCCGCTTCCGAAAATGGATGACATCCTTACAACGCTATACGGATCCCGATGGTTCTCCGATGGATGAAGCTTCTCGCCCAAAGACTGCCTTTACTTGCGACGCAGGCCTTTATGAATTTAACGTCATGCCTTTCGGCCTCACTAAAGCACCAGCAACTTTTGAGCGTCTGATGGATGGACTGTTTAGCGGTGTCGCTTGGAAATCAACTTTGGTCTGTTTAGATGACATAATTGTGCACTCTCGCACGGCCGAAGAGCATCTGACACATTTGAAGGAGGTTTTTGAAGGATTATCGAGCGTAGGTCTAAAATTGAGTCCAAAGAAGTGCCACTTTTTCCGCTCGGAAGTCAAATACCTAGGACACATTGTCAGCCACAACGCCCTGCGAGCCTGTCCTGATAAAACCAGTAAAGTTGTGGACTGGCCTCCCCCCCGGAACTAGAAGGATGTCAGATCGTTCATCGGCCTATGCTCTTATTATCGAAAGTTCATCGCCGACTTCTCAACAATAGCCCGTCCATTACACGAGTTGACTGAAGCCCGTCGAAAGTTTGAATGGTCTACTTCGGCTCAAACTGCGTTCGACTCTCTGAAAAGAAAGTTAACTGAAGCACCCATTCTTGAATTTCCGAATCCCACAGGTCCCTTCATCCTGTATACCGATGCGTCCAATCATGGGGCAGGTGCTGTTTTGAGTCAGATCCAGGACGGCCATGAGCGCGTATTGGAGTACTACAGTAAAACGTTTAACGCCGCAGAGCGCAACTACTGCAGCACGCGAAGGGAATTGCTAGCAGCCGTACTTGCTACCAAGCATTTCCATCACTATCTGTTTGGAAAGAAATTTCTTCTTCGAACGGATCACGCATCTCTGCAATGGCTTTTCAATTTTAAAGAGCCCGAAGGACAGCTCGCTCGCTGGATTGAGCGCTTGCAGCAATACAACATGGATATCCAGCATCGAAGCGGCCAGCATCACGAAAATGCGGACTGTCTTTCCCGCCGACCTTGTGGCGAATGTCGCCTATGCGAGAAAGCCGAATTGAATGACCATCAGGATCTGCGAATATTACAGATCCAGATTACTGATTTCAGCCAACAGCAAACGACCGACCCAACTCTGTCTATTGTGAGCACGTGGCTGGAATCGGGCAAACGCCCGCCGAAGTCTGCTGGAGCGAAAGCAAGGAAACCAAAGCCTATTGAGAAGCGGTTTCTAGATGAAGGCGTCGTGAAGATCACCACGAAAAATGGATGGACAGCAACCGTAGTGCCGAGAGCCCTGCAAGCTGAGGCGCTACGACAGGCCCATGACTCTGTGACTGGAGGCCATTTCGGTATGAAGGAGACTCTAGGAAAACTACGAGCCCGTTATTACTGGATTGGACAAAGCGCAGACGTAGCTTTATGGTGCGCTCGTTGTTCGAAGTGCACCGCACGCAAAGGCCCTCATCGACGGACAGTCGGCAAACTGCAGCCAAGAACTGTGGGCGCCCCTTTTGAGCGCGTAGCAATCGGCATTCTCGGCCCCTTGCCCACAACGTCCCGTGGCAACCGCTATATCACTGTCATTATGTGCTACTTTACAAAATGGCCCGAGTGTATTGCGATCCCGGATCAAACTGCAGAAACGGTAGCCAGAGCTTTGGTTTACGAGGTATTCTCTCGCTTTGGCACACCTTTTGTACTCCACCCCGACCAAGGCAGGAATTTTGAAGCCGAATTGTTTAAAAGCTGCCTTCAATTACTTGGTGTCGAGAAAACTCGCACCACACCTCTACATCCTCAGTCCGACGGAATGGTAGAGCGTTTTAACCGAACGCTGCTCGACTATCTGGCCAAATTTCTGGAAATCGATCAGAGGGACTGGGACCAGCTGTTGCCCTTAGCCATGTGGGCATATCGCTCTGCTCCACACGAGTCCACTGGATTTTCACCGTCACGATTACTGCTAGGTAGAGAAGTTCGCCTACCCACTGAACTGATATTCGGGAGACCAACGCCTGTATCGACGAGTTACCTCGATTTTGTGGAGCGATTTCAAGAACAGCTCCGAAATGTTCATGATGTGGCTCGACAGAAATTGCAGGCCGCCGCTCAAGTCAACAAGCAACGTTACGACCTTTGTGCGCACAGCGTGGAATTCGCTGAAAATCAAGAAGTCTGGTTGTACACCCCCATTCGCTAAGTTGGTAGATGCCCTAAAAAAAAACTTCAATCTGACTAGATTGGCCCAGCCGTCGTAATTCGCCGCTACTCCGACCTGGTATATGAAGTCCGATTGCCTGGCAAGCGGACCACGAGGACAGTACATGTGAACCGGTTGGCGCCATACCACGGAACAACACCCGCTTTACTCGGCCAGGAGTCACGAGTCTTACAGGGGGCAATGTAACGAAAACAGCTGATTACGCGAACCATACAGGGGGGGCCATGTAACGAAAACAGCTGATCGCGCTCCAACCCTGGGTTAAAAGTGACAGCCGTCACTTACCGGCGTTGTTCAGAAAAAGAACGGCTTGGGGGTCTTTCCTTGTCATTAATTAATTTCCGGTAGAGAGATTTGGCATGTGCAAGCAGCGAAAATAAGCGTGACAACTTGCATCGGTGTTCTGTGCTTTCTTTTTGTTCGATCGTGGCTATAAACTCGTCACCGGGCGCGCTCAGAAGGCACTCCCCCACAACTAAATTACCGCTCGGTCATCAGTGACGAAAACCCAGACAACCAGATGGTCAATTTCGTTACAAGGCAATGAATTGCCATTAGCCGAGCGCGCCCCGGGAATACCGTTTATTAGGAAACGGAATAATAATCCTTCGCCGAATCAACACGTTGCAGATGACGGCAAGGAGAAGCACTTTGCCCACCGCGGGATTAAGACGTCACCAGCAAAAGCTACGTACACTATTTCCGCACTAGGTGGTTTTGTTTTTTTACAGGGACAACTACTTCGCATCGTGGTTGACACAAGCGCATCCGTCTCATTACTAAATAGACGTCAGATTAAAAGCCGATTGCCCACCACGCACTGTACGGTGTCTCTTCTTGGTCCCGACTCCCACCCAATCCTGTGCACAGCTAAGGCCACAGTGAAATTGAAGATCGCGAATCAGTTTCTTAAGCATGAGTTCCTGCTTACTGATGACAGCACTCCCAGTTTGTAGGGCCTCGATTTTCTTCAACTACACGTGAACCTAGAAAGTTGGCGCTGGGAGTTTCCTTTTGGATACACTTGGCAGTTCTCTTGTGGATACTTCGACTAGCACCATCACTTTGAGAGTGCTAAACCTAAGCTCGGCGGAACGTCGTTTGTTATCACACACGATCTTGGGAGAAGTAGAGACGGTGAAAGTCATCCCTGACCAAAGGGAAATCAGAAGTTTGAAGAAACCAGTCGCCAACAGCGAACCAGCTTATCTTCCAGAGGCACCAGTCGAGGTTCAACTGCCATTGCAGCACCTCCTGACAGACTTTAGCCATGTGTTTGCTGAAAACGATGATGACTCCGGACGCACCGACGTGACGCGCCACATCATCGACACCGGTTCGGCGAGCCATATCAAGCAACGCCGAGTTCCGCTCTCTCGAAAGAACGAGGTCGAGAAATTGGTGTTGGACATGCTATCCCGAAATGTGATTCGCCCGTCCTGCAGCCCATGGGCCTCACCCGTCGTCTTGGTTAGGAAGAAAGATGGCACCACGAGATTGTGCGTGGATTACAGAAAGCTAAACAGTATTACCGTGAAGGACTCCTACCCACTTCCGAAAATGGATGACATCCTTACAACGCTATACGGATCCCGATGGCTCTCCACTATGGATCTTCAAAGCGGATACTGGCAGGTGGAAATGGATGAAGCTTCTCGCCCAAAGACTGCCTTTACTTGCGACGCAGGCCTTTATGAATTTAACGTCATGCCTTTCGGCCTCACTAACGCACCAGCAACTTTTGAGCGTCTGATGGATGGACTGTTTAGCGGTGTCGCTTGGAAATCAACTTTGGTCTATTTAGATGACATAATTGTGCACTCTCGCACGGCCGAAGAGCAACTGACACATTTGAAGGAGGTTTTTGAACGATTATCGAGCGTAGGACTAAAATTGAGTTCAATGTTCAAAATGCCACTTTTTCTGCTCGGAAGTCAAATACCTAGGACACATTGTCAGCCACAACGCCCTGCGAGCCTGTCCTGATAAAACCAGTAAAGTTATGGACTGGCCTCCCCCCCGGAACCAGAAGGATGTGAGATCGTTCATCGGCCTATGCTCTTATTATCGAAAGTTCATCGCCGACTTCTCAACAATAGCCCGTCCATTACACGAGTTGACTGAAGCCCGTCGAAAGTTTGAATGGTCTACTTCGGCTCAAACTGCGTTCGACTCTCTGAAAAGGAAGTTAACTGAAGCACCCATTCTTGAATTTCCGAATCCCACAGGTCCCTTCATCCTGTATACCGATGCGTCCAATCATGGGGCAGGTGCTGTTTTGAGTCAGATCCAGGACGGCCATGAGCGCGTATTGGAGTACTACAGTAAAACGTTTAACGCCGCAGAGCGCAACTACTGCAGCACGCGAAGGGAATTGCTAGCAGCCGTACTTGCTACCAAGCATTTCCATCACTATCTGTTTGGAAAGAAATTTCTTCTTCGAACGGATCACGCATCTCTGCAATGGCTTTTCAATTTTAAAGAGCCCGAAGGACAGCTCGCTCGCTGGATTGAGCGCTTGCAGCAATACAACATGGATATCCAGCATCGAAGCGGCCAGCATCACGGAAATGCGGACGGTCTTTCCCGCCGACCTTGTGGCGAATGTCGCCTATGCGAGAAAGCCGAATTGAATGATCATCAGGATCTGCGAATATTACAGATCCAGATTACTGATTTCAGCCAACAGCAAACGACCGACCCAAATCTGTCTATTGTGAGCACGTGGCTGGAATCGGGCAAACGCCCGCCGAAATCTGCTATCTGGAGCGATAGCGAGGAAACCAAAGGATATTGGCATCTTTTCGAGAAGCTGTTTCTGGATGAAGGCGTCGTGAAGATCACCACAGGCCCATGATTCTGTGACTGGAGGCCATTTCGGTGTGAAGAAGACTCTAGGAAAACTACGAGCCCGTTATTACTGGATTGGACAAAGCGCAGACGAAGGTTTATGGTGCGCTCATTGTTCGAAGTGCACCGCACGCAAAGGCCCTCATCGACGGACAGTCGGCAAACTGCAGCCACTCCCCCACAACGAAACATCCGCTCGGCCACCAGTGGCGAAAGTCTCCCAAAGGAGGCACCACTTTCGTTCATTGCCTTCTGAGCGCGCCCGGTGGCGTGTTTATAGCCATGATCGAACAAAAATAAAGCACAGAACACCGATGCAAGTTGATTTTAATTTATTCAGTCACACTTCTTTTCGCTGCTTGCTCTCTACCGGAAGTTAATTAATGACAAGGAAAGACCCCCACGCCGTTCTTTTTCTGCACAACGCCGGTAAGTGACGGCTGTCACTTTTAACACAGGGTTGGAGCGCGATCAGCTGTTTTCGTTACATGGCCCCCCCGTATGGTTCGCGTGAACAATACAATATTTATTTTTATACCCTGTACCTAAAAAGGTACAATGGTATATTAAGCTTGTCAAATGTATATAACATAGAGAAGGAGACGTCGGAGACCCCCCAAAGTTACCTAAATTATGATCAGGGTGACTAGAGAAATCGATCTAGCCATGTCCGTCTGTCTGTCTGTCTGTCCGTCTGTATGAACACCTCGTTCTCAGAGATGGTAAGGCCGAGAAAGTTCCGGTTTGTTGCTACTAATCATTTGTTCTGCAGGTTAGATCAAGTTTATTATATTTTTTTAATATCCGATTTAGGTTCGGAATAAAAAGTATAAAACCACAACAACCTCAAAAAAAGTAGAAAGTTTATAGTTTGCTATCATATTATTACGAAAGCTTGCAGTTAGAAGTTCTTATATGTTTTCAATAAGGATGTGAAGTTTCGATCTGATCGGAAAACTATATCATATAGCTACCATAGGGCCAATCGAATGTGCAAAAATCATTTTAACGTCATAATTTCTTTATCTTTAAAGTTATTTTATTCAAATTAGAAACAATGTGAACTTTAAAATACTCAGCAGCTGTGCAAAGTTTTCATAAAATTGGACATCTACATCATATAGCTTCCATAGGGCTAATCGGTCAAAAAATCCGATTTCTGTGCTTTTTTGTCAGAAAACGGGTTGTTTTTAAACCAATCGCATCCAAGTTAAGCACAAGACAGTTTTTAGTATAAGTAAGTAAGTTAGTTTAGTAAGTTTTTAATAGCACAAAATTTTGTTGAAATCAGATGGCTATATCATATAGCTCCCATAGGACTAATCGGACAAAAACTCCGATTTTTTTTTTTTTTTTTTTGTCAGAAATCGGGTTTTTTTATGCACGAATCGCAGCCAAAAATACCATATGATAGTTTCTTTTGCAATAACCCAAAAAGCGAAGTTTTAATCTGATCGGAGTACCATAACATATAGTTTCCGTATGGCCTCTTGGAAGTGCAGAAATTGTTTTAACGTCGTAATTTCTTTGGTATTAAAAATATCTCTATTAAATCTCTATTAAGTCGTGCTTTAGAACACCAATCAATTGTGAAAAATTTAATTGAAATCAGATGGTATTTTTATTTTTTTGTCAGAAATACTGATTTACGCTCCCTACAGGTACAGGGTATCTCAAACTCGGCTGCGCCCGAGTTTAACGTTCCGAATTTTTTCAAATTTTTTTTTTTTTAATTTCAAATTTGATTCTTACCACTGTTTTTTTCATCTTTGCAAAGATTTCCAACATGGGATAAGTGAGAAATATTTTTTTTAAGTTTTTATTTATTTTTAAAATATTTTCATTGATTTCAAATTGGATTCTTACCACTGTTTTATTCCCATCGACACATGGGTTCCCATTATGAGAAAAGTAAGAGATACGGCGACAAAGCAAACAACTAATCAAATCTCAGTGTGGTTCAGCGGGGTTTTTGTTGCTCCAAACAGTGGAGGGCGCTGCTGCTGCTGCTGTTGCATTTTTCCAGGCTTCTTCTGACTATTTATAAAATTTCCTTCATCTTTGTCGTCTTATCAGCCAGGGATTTTCTGTATAAGTTTTTAATAAGACCAATTTTTATTGAAATCGGATGACTATATTATGATACATCCCATACATCTGTTTCACCAAAAAATCTCCGGAGTCTCCTATTTTCGGTTTCCAAGGGCGTTCACTTAGGTTGTAGTGACTGGCTTGGTCTTGGTTCTCAATTTATTTTTTCCAATTTCGGGACTGAGGCGCCATCTATCTGGCTAGATTTAGGTGAAACTTAGTAGGCCTTGAAGTCTTTCAATTTTATTTCATTTCACTTGCCAAGTCAGTTCATCTCAGTTCTAGTTTATTATTTAATAATTTCTCTTCTTTGTTGATTATCCATTACAAGTTTTTTTTTTTTAAGTTTGTTATTTGAAATAGTAACCAACCTGAGTCTTTATTGATAAGGCTGCAAAGCATTACCGATTTTCTCAATCTGTTTTGATATATATAATTTTTAAGTTTATATTTAGTTTTTCAAAAGCTTTTTTTTTATTATTTAAAATTCGATTCTTACAACTGTTTTTTTCATTCACACATGGATTGCCATCGGGAGAAAAGTGAGAGATATTTTTTGTTTTCCAATTTTTTTTTTTTTTTTTAATTTCAAATTCGATTCTTACCACTGTTGTTTTTCACTCATTCATGGATTGCCATCCGAAAAAAGTGATATATATATATATATATATATATATATATATATATATATATATATATATATATATATATATATATATATATATATATATATATATATATATATATATATATATATATATATATATATATATATATATATATTTTTTTTTTTTTTTTAATTTTTTTTTTTTTTATAATTTTTTTTTTTTTAATTTCAAATTTGATTCTTACCACTGTTTTATTCCCATCGACACATGATTTCCCATTATAAGAAAAGTAAGAAATACGGCGACAAAGCAAACAACTGATCAAATCTCAGTGTGGTTGACCGGGGTTTTTGTTGCTCCAAACAGTGGAAGGCGCTGCTGCTGCTGCTGTTGCATTTTTCCATGCGTCTTCTATTTAAAAAATTTCCTTCATCTTTGTCGTCTTATCAGCCAGGGATTTTTTGTATAAGTTTTTAATAACATCATATTTTATTGAAATTGGAAGACTATATCATATAGCTTCCATAGGGCTAATTGGTCAAAACATCCGATTTCTGTGTTTTTTTTGTCAAAAACGGGTTATATATGAACGAATTCCAACCAAAGTAAGCACAAGGCACTTTTTTGTATAAGTTTTTAATAACACGAAATTTGATTGAAATCGGATGAATATATCATATAGCTTCCATAGGGCTGATGGGTCAAAAAATCCGATTTCTGTGCTTTTTTTATACCCTGTATCTAAAAAGGTACAAGGGTATATTGAATTTGTCAAATGTATGTAACATAGAGAAGGAGACGTCGGAGACCCCTCAAAGTTACCTAAAGTATGATCAGGGTGACTAGAGAAATCGATCTAGCCATGTCCGTCCGTCTGTCTGTCTGTCTGTCCGTCTGTTTGAACACCTCGTTCTCAGAGATGGTAAGGCCTAGAAAGTTCCGGTTTAATTTTATAGGTTTATAGTTTATAGGCCATAACTTTTTTGTTTGCTATCATATTATGACGAAAGTTTGCAGTAAGAAGTTCCTATATGTTTTCAATAAGGATGTGAAGTTTCGATCTGATCGGACAACTATATCATATAGTTCCCATAGGGCCGATCGAAAGTGCAAAAATTTCTTTATCTTTAAAGATATTTTATTCAAATTAAGAAACAATGTGAACTTTAAATACTCAGCAGCTGTGAAAAGTTTTAATAAAATTGGACATCTACATCATATAGCATCCATAGGGCTAATCGGTCAAAAAATCCGATTTCTGTGTTTTTTTGTTGTCAGAAAACGGGTTATTTATGAACCAATCGCAACCAAATTAAGCACAAGACAGTTTTTAGTATAAGTTTTTAATAACCCCGAGTTTTATTGAAATCGGATGTTGGAATACCCCAATTAAGTTTACAAAAATAACGTTTAACAACACTTTTATATTCTTGAATTATGTGGACACACTGTTCCTTTTACTTCTTATAATTTTTCGCTAGAAGCAAGTCGTGGTGATGGTGTTGCAGCGCAATTAAACAAAATTAAAAGATAAATTCATTAATCAATTTAAAACTCACAGTTTTTTTCATTCCTCAAATCGATATCAACAACAGGTTATGGGCCCAGCCCTTGCCAAATAACAATTGGTTTGGTGTGTATTCATAAAATATATATATATATCAAAATTAAGAATGGACAAAGGAAAACGCAATATTAAGCCGTTTGATGGCGAGAAGTATTCAATTTGGAAATTTAGAGTTAGGACTCTATTGGCCGAATTAGATGTGCTCAAGGTCATTGACAATTCGATGCCTGCTGAGGTAGATGATACTTGGAAAAAGGCAGAGCGATGTGCAAATGGCACAGTAATAGAGTATCTAAGCAACTCATTTATAAATTTCGCCACAAGCGACATTTCTGCTTGTCAGATTTTTAAGAACTTAGACGCAGTCTATGAACGAAAATGTCTGCCATCTCAGCTAGCATTGCAAAAACATTTGCTTTCTCTGAAGCTATCGAGTGAGACGTCGTTATTAGCCCATTTTAATATTTTTGATGATTTAATTAGTGAATTGCTGGCAGCCGGTGCAAAAATAGAGGAGATGGATAAAATCTCTCATCTGCTAATAGCATTACCTTCATCTTATGATGGCGTCATCACTGCAATTGAGACACTATCAGAAGATAATTTAACTTTAGCGTTCGTAAAAAATAGATTGCTAGACCAGGAAATTAAAATTAAAAACGACCACATTGATACTAGCAAGAAAGTTATGAACGTGAATGTGCACAACAAAAAGAACAGTTATAAAAATAATTCTTTTAAAAATCGGGTTACTAAACCAAAGAATTTATTCAAGGGAAGCTACAAGAATAAAGTTAAATGTCATCACTGTGGCAGAGAAGGGCATTTTAAAAAAGATTGTTATCATTATAAAAGAATAATAAATAATAAAAATAAAGAAAATGAAAAACAAATTCAAGCTGCAACATCTCACGGCATTGCATTCATGGTAAAAGAATTGATAAAGACCTCAGTATTGGATAAATGCGAATTTATTCTTGACTTGGAGCAAGTGACTATATTATTAATGATGAATCGCTATATACCGACAGCGTGGAGATGGTACCTCCACTTAAAATCGCAGTGGCCAAGCAAGGCAAGTTTATTCATGCCTCTAAGCGTGGAATTGTAAGACTGCAAAGTGACTATGAAATTACAGTGGAGGATGTACTCTTTTGTAAAGAAGCCCCTGGAAATCTGATATCGGTAAAGCGTCTACAACAGGCTGGAATGTTAATCGCATTTGACAAGAACGGTGTAACTATTTCGAAAAATGGTGTGATGGTTGTCAAGAATTCGGGTATGTTGAATAATGTTCCTGTGATTAAGATTCAAGCATATTCTGTAAATGCGAAACAGAAGAATAATTTTCGATTGTGGCATGAGAGGTTTGGCCATATAAGCAATGCCAAATTATCAGAAATAAAACGAAAGAATCTGTTTAGTGATCAAAGTCTTCTAAATAACTTAGAGTTATCAAATGAAATTTGTGAATCTTGTCTAAAGGGGGAACAAGCAAGACTTCCTTTTAAGGAATCTAAAGATAAGACCCATACTAAAAGGCCACTACTTGAAGTACATTAAGATGTCTGTGGGCCAATAGCTCGAGCTACCTTAAATGATAAAAATATTCTGTGATCTTTGTTGATCAATTTACACATTATTGTGTTACTTACTTAATGAAATATAAATCGGATACTTTTAGCATGTTTCAAGACTTTGTAGCGAAAAGTGAAGCTCATTTCAATTTGAGGATTGGTAGAGAATAGGTAGAGAATATCTTTCAAATGACATGCGCCAATTTTGTATTAAGAAAGGAATTACTTATCATTTAACTGTGCCACATACACCTCAGTTAAACGGTGTTTCTGAGAGGATGATAAAAACTATTACAGAAAACGCTCGTGCCATGGTTAGTGGTCCACAATTAGACAAAAGTTTTTGGGGTAAAGCAGTATTAACTGGAACTTACTTAATCAATAGAATCCCAAGTAGAGCTCTTCTTAATAGTTCAAGGACCCCATATGAGATGTGGTACAATAAGAAGCGCAATTTGAAATATTTAAGAGTTTTCGGAGCAACTGTATATGTACACATTAAAGACAAAAAAGGAAAATTTGATGATAAATCATATAAAAGCATATTTGTAGGCTATGAACCAAATGGTTTTAAATTGTGGGATGCTGTTCACGAAAAATTAGTGGTTGCCAGAGATGTTGTTGTCGATGAAACCAATATGGTAAATTCTAGAGCTGTTAAATTTGAAACTGTATTCCTGAATGATAGTAAGGAATGCGACAACAAACAATTCCTGAATGATAGTAAGGAAAGAGGCAACACCAAATTCCTGAATGAAAGTAAGGAAGACAATCAAAGTTTTCAGAATAAAAGCAAGAAAAGAAAACAAGACGATCTCCTGAATGAGAGTAAGGGGTCAAATAACCCGAATGATAGTAGGGAAAGTGAAACAGCAGACCAATTTTATTAAAATGGGAAATGAAAAGAATCCAATTGGGAATGATAGAAAAGAAATTATGAATAGAAGAAGTGAGAGATTAAAGAGTAAGCCACATATATCCTATAATGAAGAGGATAATAGCTTAAATCAATTTATTTTAAATGCTTTCACAATTTTTCTTGATGTCCCAAGTACATTCGATGAAAAACAATATAGAAATGATAAATCCTTTTGGGAAGAAGCTATCAAGGCAGAGTTAAGTGCTCATAAAATTAATAATACTTGGACAATTATTAAAAGGCCTGAAAACACAAATATTTTAGATAACAAATGGGTATTTTCTGTAAAATATGATGAACTAGGAAATCCAATTAGATACAAAGCTAGATTAGTTCCTAGAGGATTTTCTCAAAAGTGCCAAGTTGACTATGAAGAGGCTTTCGCTCCTGTAGAATTTCAAGTTTTCGTATTATATTATCATTAGCAGTACAGTATAACTTGAAAGTCCATCAAATGGATGTAAAAACAGCTTTCTTAAATGCTACGTTAAAGGAGGAAATATATATGAGAATTCCTCAAGGCATATGTTGTAATGGTGACAATGTGTGCAAATTGAATAAATCAATTTACGGTCTCAAGGAAGCCGCTAGATGCTGGTTTGAAGTTTTTGAGCAAGCTTTGAAAGAGTGTGAATTTGTAAACTAACCAGTAGATAGCTGTATATATATTTTGGACAAAGGTAACATCAAAGAAAACATATATGTGTTATTATTTGTTGATCATGTGGTTATAGGTACAAAAGATATAACATGAATGAATAATTTTAAGAAGTATCTAATGGACAAGATCAGAATGACAGACCTAAAAGAAATTAGACATTTTATTGGCATTAGAATAGAAATGTACGAAGACAAATTTTACTTGAGTCAAGCCGCATATGTTAAAGATTTTGAATAAATTCAATATTGAAAATTGCAATACAGTTAGTACTCCTTTACCAAGTAAAATAAATTATGAATTACTTAATTCAGATAAAAACTGTAATGCGCCATGTCGCAACCTTATAGGATGTTTAATGTATATAATGCTTTGTACACTGTTGGGTTAACAGCTGATTTTTAAACTAAACTCAACAGAAACGGCGGACATCGCACAAAGCGGAATAAATACTGCGACAGTTGTCGATCTGTATACTTTGCGTTATTCACACTTCTTTTAATTCTAATTCTGATTTACTTTTGTTTCTCTCAATCTTACATCCAAAACGAATTTGCTTAGTTTTTTAGTCTGCTATTGGAGTTCGGCAAACCTTCAGCACCTTCTGTGCAGATTTTTTCGTGAATTAAACATATTACCAAAATAAAGAACGGAATTGTTTATTTTCGGTTGGGTCATTATCTGGAGCAGCTACGGGGACCCTCGACGCCGCCTCGATCGGAAGAATCACCGCAGGCCGCATCATATTTTAAGGCAGTTTGGAGCTCCGTCAAGGCGCAGCAATTACCAACATATTTTTGGTGCCTCCTGTGAGGAATTTGACAGAAATTGATTTAAGGTATAATTCACACATTTACTGACTCAGCACACATGTTTCTAACATAAATATACGGATGTCTGCTGAATTTAACTAAAATCAGGCTACCCGTTCATGTGATTTACGGCAGAAGAAACTTCGAAAAGAGTTTATAATTTTCGGCACCCCGAAGATAATATTGTTTATACTCTTTTCGAAGAACAAAAGTGTATATTCGTTTTGCTCTGATGTTTGTAAAGCACAGAACTACTTACCATACCCCTCCCAAAGTTAACATGTAGAACATAGCTATGTCCCCCTGTTCGTCTGATTCTATACAAACTAATCTCTTAGTTTAAAAACTATTTTGATGAAGCTTGGTATACCCGGCCGGATCGGACCACTATATCATGCGAACCTGGAACGATTCAAAGTTGTCGCGGAACGAACTAACTGTCTATCGATAGCAAGTCAAGCATGTCAGTTTTATGTATTTTATAGTAGGGCGTGTGTAGTTACACTGTTTTTAGCATTTGAACTAAACTTGACGTGCAAAGTCAGTCAGACTGGCATTATTGAAAAGAGAGGGAGAGAAAATTGCGGTGGGTAAAAATATGTACTTGTAACCCATTGTAAACCGAATATTTGCCTTAGAATAAAACTTAACTCAAATAATTGCACTCCAGCAACCTGAGTTTTATTAAAGGCATTCCCTAGATACATGCGGTGACTCGACAAAAGTATAATTTGCACATTTACTGACTCATCTTTTATAAACTCAGCACACATGTTTCTAACATAAATATACGGTTTTGCGCTGAATTTGATTAAAATCAGGCAACTAAAACTGAATTGGCCTTCTTAACTACCAATCCCGTTCGTGAGATTTGCGGCAGAAGAAACTTCGAAAAGAGTTTGTAATCTTCGGCACCCCGAAGATAATCTTGATTATACTCTTTTTGAAGAACAAATGTGTATATTGGTTCTGCTTTGATATTTGTAAAGCACAGAACCACTTACCGTAGACCCCTAAAATTAACATGTAGAATATAGCTATGTCCCCCTGTTTGTCTGTTTCTATACAATCTAGTCTCTTAGATTTAAAGCTATGTTGATGGATCTTGGTATAACCGGCCGGATCGGACCACTATATCATATACCAGCAATGCGAACGGTTTAAGGTATAATTCGCACATTAACTGACTCATCTTTTCTAAACTCAGCACATTGTTTCTAAGATAAGTATATTATACATTGTATAATGTCATTTAGATATAAGTACATTGACATTGTTCTCACGTTGGCCATGTACATACTGCGCGTACCCAACATACTCTCTCAATATATGTATAAGAATACGTACTTGGCTGCGATGTCGCAGCGCTTGGCACCAGTTGATTTTAAGTTTAAGAATTATTGAATAAAGAATATTCTTCGTGACTGACGTCCCCGCACAAAAACTACAAGTGTTTGGATATAAAATATTTTCTACATTCTGGAACACATCCTCTGCGGTGCCGTGGCGACCGTGACAGGACACATCTAAGGATTTATAACAAACAACAACAACCGGCAGCTTCGAGAAAAATTCTGAGTGAGTAGAGTGTGAGTGTGATGGGTAAAAACAGGGGCGGAGTACGCAATAAATTAAAGAAAGAAATAGCGCGCCTACGGTGGCTATTATATGCAAAAACTCCAGCGCCCGAATGGTTGAAATCTCACAAGCTACAAGCTGAGCTATATCATTATGCAAAAATTTTATGTGACATCAAAAACAAAAACCCCACCACAGCCGCTCGCTCAGATAAACCAATTAAATCCATATTAAAAAATAATAAAATCCAACCTTCTCAGCCCAAAAGCCTGCCGGAGCTCAAACTTCGATGCCCTAACAACTGCGAGGGACCACTTTATAACCCAGCTTGTGAGTACACGTGCAGGCATTGCATGCCCTGTACCAACGGCTTTTCGGGGAAGCATAAAGAAATAAAAAGAAATTGAGACGCACTACAGCAGCCAGGGAGTGTCAGCGTGCCAAGACCTGTAGTGTTTGTACCTAAGTTGATCTAATTTATCCTAATATGTAGGAATCTGGCGGGGTGCACTTCTCGCTTTGCTCGGACTAGCTCGACGGATGGGTGGGGTTCTTGCCGATCCCTAACATAAGTACTACTACCACAATATTTAAGTGCACAAAAAAAAAGAGGATAATTAAAAGAAAAGAAGATGTTAACAAATGATGTTTCCCAAAAAAAAAAAACTTATTGAACGAAGCTTCGTTGCGGATCGGATTGATAAAGGGGTTACCAGTTGTTGTTGGATCCCATTCTAATCCCTCCCTACCTTAACAACTCATCCTAAAATTGGGTTGTCCCATAGTAGCTATTACACTAACATTATTTTTGTTAGCTTTGTCTGTTGGCATGATGTCCGGCGATAGACCTTTAAAGAATTTTTTTTTTACGACTGCATGTTTTTACAATAATTCAGCGTATTCATATTTTTTACCACATTTCAAAAAAAAAAATAATAATAATAATAATAATAGCATTAACCGACTGGATTAATAACCGCATCAGAGTTTAGAACTAAGAAAATAATTATATGATAAAAAAATTTGAAAAAAGAAATTAGGTATAATATCATAAAAACTAAATTTCATGTGGGTTGGAGGACACCAACTTCACCAAATAAAAGAATATATAAAGTAAGGATTTTGACTTACCCCAGCAAAGCCGTCGTTGAGCTCAATTCGACCATGCTAGAAGCCTTAAGAAATGATTAGTAATAGTGGATCCAAAAAAAATTGATATTTAACTTTAAAATTTAAATTTTTTACTTATTTCTAAAACAATTGATTCAATTATTATCCCCTGCGGTATTTACAATATTCCGAAATAGCTTCAAATTCAAAGTTTTAAATGATCAAGAACAGTTTAATATCTTAGCAAAAAAAATAAATAAAATTTGGAAAGAAAGAAAGATTAACAAGAATCCACCTTTGACTCTATACAATTTAAAAGGTATAAACCTAGCACATTTTTTAGATACGTTTGGTCAGAGATGGCATTGTTTCCTCCTTATTTTGTTTTATATTTTTGTTAAAGTTGAGTGGTCCAGTTTCAAACCGAAACCTCTGCCCAAACTGAAACAAAAGTCGTTGCAGCGCTGCTTAGCATTAACGCGTTACGTTGCTGCTCTGTTGCCGAGATAACCAAAACGGCCGCAGCGCAGTCGCCGAGATAACTAAAAGGCGTCGGCAGCACAAGTCGATCGATTTAAGCGATCATAGCGCGGTCAAGCGACGCGAGACTGAAGTTTGTCTCGCTGTTGTGACGTCACTGTCGTGCGGAGGTGTATGGTTCCCCCCCTCCTTTTTTATTTTTCTTTAAATTCTCAGCCGCAATATGAGGGTATACTCCCTTATTAGGGCCTTAAGCGGCCAATTTAGGGGCCACCCAAAAAAGGCACTGACACTTGGCACTGAAAGAATTTTTCATTTTACATATATACATTTCTTTTAACTCCTTAGAATCTTTCACATTACCTGGCCTCTTTTTATTAAACAAAAAAAAAACTTTTATTCCGAAACCAGAAAAAGTTAAAAATCACTGGCACTTTTATTTTTTTGTACTATCTCTCAATTTCTAAGTTTTTTTCTATTATATATTTTACTACAAGCACACGTCTTTTCCACCTCTGCGTTTGTAATAGACTGTACAAACGATAAACCTAGGCTTTGCTACACATTCTAATCTGCCAATGCCGATCTTAGCCCAACAGCAATTGTTATATTCGTTAGCCGAAGACTGCACCAACAAAAGTGCGTGGGCTCGGATTACTAACGGCAGAATCACGCGACTTAAATCATTATCTACGCTGACGACAGCATCAAAAAAAAGAGAGAAGGAGAGAAGATACCAAAGAAGTGTGGCTGGCGATCCCACAAATATTTTACAAATGCCCCTGTAGGAAATTGGACGCTACAGCATAGTTGATGAACCGCTGGTTTCTCCAGTGGAGCATAAACTAAGAAAAAGTACAATTTCCACGAACATTATTCTACACCTTTCTGAATATCTTTCAAGTGAAAAACACCCAAGCTTTTTCCTTCCCTATTAGCCAATTGATAAAAAGACGGGCTTACTTCCGTATTACCTTAGCGGGAATGAAAACTGGCGCTAACTTCGAACTTATTTTTTTGTTAGCGTTACTTTGACAAAAATTACGAGCGTACACTTCGTCACCTACCTTAAATTGTACCTTTCTACTTCTCAAATTATAAACTCTAGCATTTTTCTCGTGCGACTCCGAAATAGTAGTTTGAGCTGCTTGTCGTATACATTGAAGTGCATCGGGAGGGTTAATTATAGTATCATCTGCAAGCAATTGCAATCGACGCAGAAGGTCGTAATCTTTCCCATTCATAATCATGTTTGGTCCGAAGGTCATAAATACGGTGCGTACCCAGTACTTCGATGTATACTCCCTCTTAAGGCTGCACTTATCCCTGACAATTTGGCATCCCAGCTGGTATGGTCTTTCCCAATATATGCACGAATTGCCGCCAGAAGTGTCCTATTCAGTCTCTCACTAGCGTTTGCTTGTGGCGAGTAAATTGCCGTACAGATATGCGAGATTCCAAACCGTGTTAAGAAAGCTTTAAAAGCCCCGGAAGTAAACTGAGAACCATTATCAGTTAATATGGTTTCCGGCACTCCAAAAGTTGAGAACAGCGTATTCTCTAGATATTCGCAAATTCGATGAGACGTAAACTTCTTTAGAGGACACAGAAAGTGAAATTTTGTGCAATGGTCTACTATTATTAAAAGACCTATATTTCCCATCTTCGATCTTGGATATGGACCTAACAGATCCATGTACAATTTCTGGAATGGTCTATCAGAAACCATCGGTTTTCCTAATGGGGGTCTTCAAACACTATTTGGACTCTTTGTTTGATGGGACACGTCGCACTTGGAGATATAATCTTTAATCTGACTCGCCATTTTCGGCCAAAACAAATATCTTCGTAATTTTTCAATCGTTTTCGCCATTCCACAATGAGCTGCATTCGGTGGGTTATGTGCCCTTGATATAACATCTGTGGTCAGTTCCTTCGGAATCCACAACTTCCAACTATATCGACCAGGCAACTCACTGTGTGTTGGTTCCCTTTTATAAACCAGATTATCCACAACCTTCAAATCTTGCTGGTGTATTTTGGACTTGTTCCATTATGTTGACGTATTCCCCAGACTTAAACGCCGAAGACAAAATATCCACAATCGGTCCTTGTTCATCTAATTGTATTTCGGATACTTCTTCTTGTCTAGAAAGAGTGTCCGCGACTATGTTTTCAGAGCCTTTCCTATGACTAATTTTATAATTAAATCCTTGCAGTTTTATTGTCCACCGAGCCAATCTACCAGATAAGTCTTTTTGGTTATTTAACCATTTTAGTGAGGCATGGTCAGTAATTACTTCAAAGTCTTGCCCTTCTACATAAGGCCGAAATTTTTTTATACCCTTCAGTACCGCAAGACACTCCAATTCAGTGACAGTATACTTTCTCTGAGCACTAGAAAGTTTCCCTGACATGGTGGCTCATCACCATTTTCATTTTTTGTGCCAAAACATAGCCTATTCCATGTGTGCTAGCATCACAAAGTAATAAGAAAGGCTTTAAAAAGTCTGGAGCACATAATACTGGTGCTGAAGTTAAACTATTCTTTCATTTTGTAAAACCTTCATTAGCATCGGGACTCCAAGTGATGGACTTAGGTTTTTTTAGAAGATCGGTTAAGGAGACACTTATTGTAGCAAAATTATCGACGAACCTGCGATACCAACCGGCCATCCCTAGAAATCTCCTAAGCTGTTTGACGGTCTTGGGAATAGGAAAATTCGAGCCTGTATCTTACTAGGGTCGGTACGGAGTTCGCCGTCACCAATTATGAAGCCTAAGTACTTAATTTCCTTCATGCAAAAGTTGGGTTTTTGCACATTGATGGTGAGATTAACCTTGGGTAAATGTGAAGCAACTTCTTGCAGCAATAAAAGGTGTGAATTAAAGTCGTCGGATAATATCAACAAATCATCTAAGTACACAAATACTCTGGAACGTAAATGAGCCGGTATCACTTGGTCCATGATATTTATCTCCCTGGAGTCCAAACAGAGTCGATTTTTGGGGCCTTTTTAGACCAAAACGCAATTACTGCTCCAATGACTGTTTGAAGGCTCTATAATTCCTAAAGACAACATTTTTTCGACTTCATCAAACATTAGTTTTTCCTTAGCCGGCGAGATAGGCCAATGCCTCTGCTTACCGGGAATTTTTGTTTCCATGACAATAGAATGTTGTATTAAATTTGTTTTTCCTAAGCCTTTTAACTCAAATAATGGAAATGATTTTACAACTGCTTCAAGTCTGTCTTTTTGTTCCTTACTCAGAACATGCATTTTTGGTCTGTCTTTTTCTAATGTATCTTGCCCAGTGTATAATTCGCTAA
Source organism: Scaptodrosophila latifasciaeformis (assembly GCA_037075145.1). NCBI lineage: Eukaryota > Metazoa > Arthropoda > Insecta > Diptera > Drosophilidae > Scaptodrosophila > Scaptodrosophila latifasciaeformis. Next base: position 37,707 of record JBAMCM010000880.1, on the reverse strand, counting down.
TGTTAGTGTTATTGTCCAAAAGATTCATTAGGAGCCCGAATTTCTCAAAGAAATCCATGCCCAAGTATACATCCTGCTTTAAGGCTGGTATTAAAAAAAATTGAATATTTTTGTTTTTTAGCATTGCTTTTACTGCACAAGACTCATTGCTCGCAGTTTTTATTTTCCCTGAACACCTTTTTGCTTCATGGTGATGTTGGAAATATTCCGCGGCCTTACCGCCAAAACAACTAATAGTTGCACCACAATATAAAAGTGCTTTGTATGTTTGTCCCTCTATGGTTATGTCAGTGTATAGTCTATTATCTGTGCTCATAAAAACAGCTGAGATCAGTTTCTTTCTGACCGACCTAATTGTTTTCCAATATTTTCTTAACCTAATAGTTGAACGCTTAGGGCTAATATTATACTTCAAAATCGTGTAATTATTACCTATATAGTTTTTTTTATTTGGGTCTTTTAAATTATTGATCATTGGGAATTGGTTCTCGGATGTGTCAAACTGACAGACCGGTCTGGCACATCCTTTTTGGCATTTCCCGGATTGCATTTTTCGCACTGGGGCTTGTACGTATTTTTGGCACCACAGCCATAACAAAAGATGCGTCTTTCTCCCATACAATCATCAAAACGATGGCCGGCTTGGTCGCAGTTCCAGCAAATAAGGCGTTTTCTCGTGTCTTTCACAAAATTTTCATGTTTTCTAACTTCTTGTCTCAATTCGTTACGGTTTGTTATCTTAAGATGTAGAAGTTCATATCGGAGAGAATTTTTCGAATTACGAATCAAAATATCGACTAGTTTTTGTTCGCATATTTCATGAGAAAGTCGATTAACTAATTCTTCTAGAGTCATCTAAAAATCATCAAAAGACTCTCTCTCCTTTTGACGACGTCTTCGGATGAGTTCCCATAAATTAAAATCATCCTCGGCATCGTCAAATCTTTGCCTAAAAGCGCTGGAGAATGCTTGCCAAGAAAATTCGCTATTTTTTCTATGAAAACTCCAGACCAGTCACTGGCTTTCGGCGAGAAAAGTAAATGCAAATTGTCGCAAAATAGACTATAATCGTTATTTCTACATTTTCTACTGACGTCTTAATAAGACTGCTTATTTCCGACATCATATTTCTTTGCTGTTCCTATACTACTGATTGAATATAATTGGTCATACTAGTATTGGTTTCGGCTCCTATGGACTGATCTTCTAAGCTTCCCAAGGAAACGCGACTCCCAACTAAGTCCCCCGAGATCTAGTTTGGGACCGGGTTTCCATCCGCCCACGTGGGTAATGGTCTTGACCTCGACAAGGCCTCTCTTTTCCGCGAGCATTGCTACTAGTTCCGGATACTGGGTGGGCTTTAACTTGAGAAGTTGTCCTTCCACTTGTTCCCTCTTTACCATCTACGTTTTCAACTTCGGCTTCTAATTCCACAATCGTTCTGAATCGATATCAACATTACATATTGGACAGCCCTTATTGGTTTTTATGTATTCTACCATACAGGAGCTATGAAAATGGTGTTGGCACGGAGTGGTAGCTATCAATTGATTCTGTCCCAAAGCTTCATTGCATATAACACACACTTGAGGTGAAAAGACAGAGGCGGCGTTGCCTTCTGGACTACGTGTTACTGGCATGTTTCAAAACAAAAAAAAAAAACTTTTGTAAATGTATACAATTGATTTAAAAAAATCGAGAAAGAGAAAAAAAATCTAAATCAAATAAATCAAGGTCTATCACCTTCCAAAATGCCAAACTTCAAAATAATTTTAATCAATCCGCTCCTCCACACAAATCTCCATTCAATTCCTTACTGTTAATTTATTTTCTGTTATTTTTTTTTTTTTGTCTTTTTTTGACTAGATAAGGAAAACTTTTGTTGGTCAGGTTTCCGAAGCTACTCCAGAAAGCTGATATTCCAGAACAAAGTTTTTCCTTTCCCGTACTTGGTTTGGGTAAAAGACAGGTGCTTTTGAATCGATCAGCTAAGTATCGGTCGACCACTCTAGTGTTAACCAAGTTGTGGTCGCTATTTCCAGATACTATTACCAAGTTTCAAAAGCTTTACATTTAAGGTTGCTCGATCTGCATATGAGGAATCGCCGCCATTTTCCATCTACCGATATTCTGTTAATATTTGTATCCCTGTCGCCTATCCCTTTTATTCTTTAATATTGACAAAAATGAAATTTATGTTTGGATGGTTCGAGGTTGATGCCACAAAGCTAACCTATTCGCAATTATTTTTCTCTAGTTACTTTGATACAAATTGTTAAAAAAGAACTAGGTCGAAATTCAATGCTGTTAGACTTAAAAATAGTCAATTTAGTTCGGGCCATCACGTTGGGCGCCAATTGTAGAGTTTGTACCTAAGTTGATCTATTTTATCCTAATATGTAGGAATCTGGCGGGGTGCACTTCTCGCTATGCTCGGACTAGCTCGACGGATGGGGTGGGGTTCTTGCCGATCCCTAACATAAGTACTACTACCACAATATTTAAGTGTACAAAAAAAGAAGATAATTAAAAGACAAGAAGATGTTAACAAATGATGTTTCCCCCAAAAAAAAACTTATTGAAAGAAGCTTCGTTGCGGATCGGATTGATAAAGGGGTTACCAGTTGTTTTTGGAACCCATTCTAATCCCTCCCTACCTTAAGAACTCAACCTAAAATTGGGTTGTCCCATTTAACTACCTATTACTAAGTTGCTATTTCACTAACATTATTTTTGTTAGTTTTGTCTGTTAGCATGATGTCCGGCGATAGACCTTTGAAGAATTTTTTTTTTTTACGACTGCATGTTTTTACAATAATTCAGCGTATTCATATTTTATTCCATATTTTAGAAACAATATCATTAACCGACTGGATTAATAACCGAACCAGAGTTTAGAACTAAGAAAATAATTATATGATAAAAAAATTTAAAAAAAAGAAATTAGGTATAATATCATAAAATCTAAATTTCATGTAGGTTGGAGGACACCACCATCACCAGATAAAAGAATATATAAAGTAAGGATTTTGACTTACCCCAGCAATGCCGTCGTTGAGCTCAATTCGACCATGCTAGAAGCCTAAGGAAATGATTAGTAATAGTGGATCCAAAAAAAATTGATTTTTAACTTTAAAATTTAAATTTTTTTACTTATTTCTAAAACAATTGATTCAATTATTATCCCATGCGGTATTTACAATATTCCGAAATAGCTTCAAATTCAAAGTTTTAAATGATCAAGAACAATTTAATATCTTAGCAAAAAAAAAATAAAATAAAATAAAATTTGGAAAGAAAGAAAGGTTAACAAGAATCCACCTATGACTCTATACAATTTAAAAGGTATAAACCTAGCACATTTTTTAGATACGTTTGGTCAGAGATGGCATTGTTTCCTCCTTATTTTGTTTTATATTTTTGTTAAAGTTGAGTGGTCCAGTTTCAAACCGAAACCTCTGCCCAAACTGAAACAAAAGTCGTTGCAGCGCTGCTTAGCATTAACGCGTTACGTTGCTGCTCTGTTGCCGAGATAACCAAAACGGCCGCAGCGCAGTCGCCGAGATAACTAAAAGGCGTCGGCAGCACAAGTCGATCGATTTAAACGATCAAAGCACGGTCAAGCGACTCGAGACTGAAGTTTGTCTCGCTGTTGTGACGTCACTGTCGTGCGGAGGTGTATGGTTCCCCCCTCCTTTTTTTCTTTAAATTCTCAGCCGCAATATGAGGGTATACTCCCATATTAGGGCCTTAAGCGGCCAATTTAGGGGTCTCCACCCAAAAAAGGCACTGACACTTGGCACTGAAAGAATATTTCATTTTACATATATATATTGCTTTTAACTCATTAGAATACTTTCACATTACCTGGCCTCTTTTTATTAAAACAAATAAAAACTTTTATTCCGAAACCAGAAAAAGTTAAAAATCACTGTCACTTTTATTTTTCGTACTGTCTCTCCAATAATTATCTACTCTGACGACAGCATCAAAAAAAAGAGAGAGAGAGAATATACGAAAGAAGTGTGGCTGGCGATCCCACAAAAAAATTTTACAAATGCCCCTGTAGGAAATTGGACGCTACAACTTGGTGCACTTTTGATTTTTAGCTGGACAGTTTCTAAGTTCTTTAGTGCTTCAGATTCTGGCTTTGCTCGCATAATTTCAAACTGTGTATTAATTTCCTCATCTATTAGGTAAATTTCAAATATCAATCGTCTCGCAGAGGAATGCACTTTCTCCCATCGTAATTAATATCCTTGAAATTAAATAGAATATTATGTATTATTCACGCCTCAAACTCGAAGTACTGGCATTGACTTGGAGTCAGCTTTATTAGTATTTTTTTTTAACTCCTCATACTCGAAGTACTAGCATTGACTCGCAGGTTGGTTTATTATTATTATTTTTTTTTTTAACGCCTCATACTCGAAGTACTGGCACTGACTCGCAGTCAGCTTTATTATTATTTTTTTTTTAACACCTCATACTGGCAGTCACTTTAAGTCACCTTTATTTTTTTAACGCCTCTACTCGAAATACTGGCAGTGACTTTAAGTCAGCTTTTTTTTTTTTTATTATATGTGCCATCACTGCCACCTTTTTTTGCAAAAATTATATTTCCAACACTGTGTTTAGAACTTTTTATGTTACTCCCTCTCCGCCACTCACAAATCGCTCTCATTAACTCTCAACTCGCTGCTTTGTCCCCGTCTCACTCTTCCCCTTCGTTTTTACACAAAAAAAAAAGAAAAAAAAAATCCCAACGTTATCATAAGGGTGTCGAAGATTATAGACTCTTCTCGCAGTTGTTTTTGCCGTAAATCACATGAACGGGATTGGTAGGTAAATAGGGGCTATTTAGGTAGGTACGATAATTATATGTTTTAGTAGCCTGATTTTAATTAAATTCAGCACAAACACGTTTATGTTAGAAACGTGTGTGCTGAGTCAGTAAATGTGTGAATTATACCTTAAACCGTTGTAGGTTCGCATGGCTGGTATATGATATAGTGGTCCGATCCGACCGGTTATACCAAGTTTCATCAAAGAAGGTTCAAAACTGAGAAACTAGTTTGTATAGAAACAGAGGAACACGGGGACATAGCTATGTTCTACATGTTAATTTTGGGAGGTCTATGGTAAGTAGTTCTGTGCTTTACAAACATCAGAGCAAAACGAATATACACTTTTGTTCTTCGAAAAGAGTATAAACAAGATTATCTTCGGGTGTCGAAGATTATAGACTCTTTTCGCAGTTGTTTCTGCCCTAAATCACATCCGATTTTAATCAAGTTCAGCACACACGCGTATAATTATGTAGAAAACGTGTTTGCTGAGTTTTAAAGAGATCAGTTAATAAATGTGCGAGTTTCTCCTAAATCTGATTTAGGTTCGTATGGCAGCTATATGATATAGTGATTCGATCCGGCCTATTCAAACTAGTGTACTACCTAGGTAAAAAAGATGGCCATATACCAAGTTTCAGCAAAATAGCTTTTAAACTGACAGAGTAAATCGCATAGAAACAGATGGACAGACGGACATAAATATAGTCCGATTTTAGTCATGTTTTATCAATCGAAAGCTTTTTAGATTCCTAGCAACTTTTCAGAAGCAACTAATACTTAAATCCTTAAGCTTTAGAAATTATACGACTTTGAAAAAATGAGGTGGTGGAAGGGGTGGGGGTGGGGGCGGGGGGAGAAAAAAAAAACAATCCTGACCAGCGCACATATATTAGGAGTCCGAATCCCAAGTTTGGTTATCCTAGCTCTTATAGTCTCTAAGATCTAGGCGTATGGACGGACTTACGGACGGTCATGGCTATATCTATTTCTCTAGTCACCCTGATCATATTATGGGTAACTTTGGGGGGTCTCCGACGTCTCCTTCTCTATGTTACATACATTTGCACAAACTTAATATACCCTTGTACCAAGTATGGTACAGGGTATAACAATAAATGCACAAAAGCAACAATACTGAACTTACATTTAAAAATACTAATGTATTATCACGAACTTTATTCCTCTAAAAAAAACAACCATGTTCAAATAACACTAGTAAGAATTTAATTATTTTTGTATTTTTCATGTTAAAGCGTCTAAAAACTTTTTCCCCAATTTACGTCCCACCATTGGAAACTTCATAAAACTAAATTTAGTTATTAGCCGTAACAAAAAAAGGATACCCCATGTTGATCTTAACGCTTTGAATTCACTAAATAAAAAAATTTACAACTTAATGGATACTCTTTAGAATCGGTGACGATTCATTTTAGGAACGGGGGTAGTTATCATCCTCAGTCCCTCTGTACTCACTATGGAAATTATAAACAATTTTCATTGCCACTAGGGAACCCATTGGTTGTCACCCCCAATCCCTCTGTTTTGAACTATAGAAATTATAAACAATTTTCATAACCACTTCGGAACCTATTAGTCGCTCTATCCACACGATTATTATTATTAAGCATAATAATATATCGGAAGCCTGTACGCGGGCTCGAGCCACTCTATGCGGTATCCATTACACCCTACACTCCTTCAAATTTTTTCAAGGAGCATTTAGTAAACTACGCAGCTGGAAGATGTAAATATTGAGCTCATCATCACTTATCACCCATCCCAAGTGCAACAGTTCATGATCCGTTTCCCCACGCTTAAATGTAAACAAATACTTTCACCACAGGATAGAAGCTTTGAAATTTATGGTTTTACTGTGAAAAAATTGTTTTACCTCGAATGTTCAAAGTATTGCCCATCGGAAGCTATAATGTTTGTCCATCTTTCTGGCAGTTTGTGGATCCCATCCCAAACGAATTTCTCTAGCTTGGAGGTCAAAAAGAATCGAGCCAATTTCTGATAACCTGCTCTGAAGTGAAGTGTACTCCGGTGAAGTGAAGCGTACTACGGTGAACAAGTGGTAATCGGAAGGTGCTATGTCTAGGCTATAAGGCGGATTCTTAACCACAATTTTCCAAATAGTTTTTAACTGGCCTTGAAACATGTGGCCGAGTGTTATTACGATGAAAAATTATTGATTCGAGTCTGGTCGCATATTCTGGTCGTTTTTCCGCGATGGCCTTTTTCAAACGAATCAATTGTTGTCGGTAGAGGTCCCCATTGATCGTCTGATCCGATTTCATCGCCAGTGACAACCCGATACCAAAGTGAGTTCTTTTGCTGGTTGGAGCAACATTTCCGACATGCAGAATCCACGTTCGACTTCAATTCATAAGGCACCCAATTTCCAAGCTTCTGGATGAATTCTAATGATCTTAATCGTCTGGAAACGGTTGCTTGATCAACTCCTAATACTTTTGCAAGTTCTTCCTGCGTCTGGCATGCATCTGCGTCGAGCAATGTCTCCAATTCATCGTCTTGAAATTTTTTTGGGAGTCCGAGTCGTTTTCCGTCGTCTTAGTTAAAATTCCCTTTTTTAAACCGTGCAAACCAGTTTTTGCACGTTCGTTCGGCTAAAGCATGGTCACCATAAACGTCCAGTAAAATACGATGGATTTCGGTAGCACTTTTCTTCATGTTAAAGTAATGAAGAAGAACTTCCCGCAAAAGCACTTTATCTGGTACAAATTTCTACATTTTCAAATGAATGACACAAATTGTTGTTTACGCTAAAACGATGAAAACGACGCAAAATGACAGTACCTTTGAAATGAATATAGCCACAAATGATGTCGACGTGAAATAATACTAGTAGAGCCCTCTCTTAGAAAACCGCACGAATTAGTGCATACACCCAATAGCTTAAGAATATCTTTTGTTATCAATAAAAATACTTTTTTTTTCAATGACCGAATGTTGATAAATTAATTCAGTGCCGCATACAAATGAGTAAGAGTTTAATGTCGTATCATTTATGTTTTACTGAAAACCTGCGCGTCTATTTAACACCCAGAAGCAGACGTCAATGTTACTCAGGGAGATTAGAGAAATTTATCTGGCCATATTCGTCTGTCTATCCTTCCGTCCGTCGGTATAAGTGGAAGGATCAGAGATACTATAAAAACTAGAATTTTGAAATTTGGTTTACAGAATCTAAAGGACACGAGAAGGGGCAAATTTATGCTTTATCTTGATCCTACAATCCCCCACACCTCCCTTCTCCATAAATTTTCAGAAGACTTTAAAAATTTTGCAGACTTTAGCGGTACAGGGTATTTAAAATTTGGGAAAGACAGAATTTAGTATAAGGATAGAAAAATCTTGCCGAAGCAGCCTAGTTGAAACATGTAATTGGTGCGGATTAAGATAGATTTTTGGCGAAACGGATGTAAATACATGTAAATGTAAGAAAAAAATCTAACAGAAAAAAAGATTTATAGAAAAAAGAAAGAAAAACAAATAACTTTCATAAACACACAAAATGATAAGAGACAAAAAGACATACACCTAAAAAGAAAGTAAAACAACACTTACCGAAAACACCCCCAAGACAAAAAGAAACAACAGAAAAAAAAAACAAATAAATAAATAATATATTCGTATATTTACCGTATAAATAAATATATAAATAGTTATACATGATGTATAGGTCTAATTGAGTACTGAAAAGCTAAATAAAAACAAAAAGAAAACGTTAAAAGTGCATTAAACCAATTATCAGGCGCAGCAGCTGAAAACGCATCATAAAATTCTATTGTTTCCCTAAATCAAAATCAAACTCTCTTAAATTGCCTCTTAAATTGTCAAACCTAAAACTCTCATTTTTTGTTATTTCTTTTGCACTATTTTTCGCACAGCTGCCCTTGGCCTTCTGCTGAGTGGAGAATATGTTCATATTTTACAATTCGATTAGCTCTGTGTGCAAACGATCGCGTGATCTTGGCTACAAAATAAACTTTGATTAAACTTAAATTTCTTCGTGTGTTATTATTAAAATAGTTGCCAAAAATCATTGGTATCTCAAAACCAATAATCGAACTTATTTATTTTAAAAACAAATGAAGGCAAGTTACCCAGCTGAAATGGACAGAAAGGTACCTTAAATATCTTACCAGCATTCAGAATTTTATGTTTCCATACAAATCAAAGCTATTAAAATTTTATTGCCCAAACATTCCAGTATAAATTGGGAATATTATAAGCGTTGCCTGTATTCGAATTAGACTGGATATCATGCCTTTGGTTAGACCAGAAGATGACTTCACAAGCGCTTTTTGTTCTACCACTTGGAAGTGGTAGATATTTTAATTTCCTAACTGGCTTCATATATTTAATGGCTTGCATGCCAGCACAATTTAAGAATTGCCAGAGGGCGCTCTGACATCAGAATTTTGACATTTCAATTCCTACACACATGGTTGCATGTGAAGAGTTTTCACATGCCTGCAGAGGGCGCCGCATTTCGCGACAATCCAGTGCATCTATTTGTAAGTAGTGAAAATGACAGTAGTGGCAGCAGCAGCGAAATCAACGTTGTGGTTGTCGCGAAACTGAACCACACACATACATATACGCGCAAAATAAAATGTAAAATACAATCAAGACCAACCAAGTACAACGCCATACAACAGACAGCAGACAAAAGCCAAGGCTTCGGTTCCCTTGTGTAGCAGGCTGGTGCCCACTATATACAGTGCGTTTCAATTGCTTAGGACACCTTGCCTTTTTAAAGTTTAAGCGTTTATATCTAAGACATGAAACATTTTTGAGTTAAACTTTTTTTACAGTTATAAGTGCTGACTATTTATGTAGTCACATTCGTTGTAATTCTGGGAATTCTTCTCTCCTATTTCGTATGAAATCGCTTTATCTCTGCACATGTGTTGATTTATGCCCTTGAAATCGTTTCATTAGGTTAGGACAGTCGCTCAAAAAAGTGCTTAAAGTAAACCACGCCAAATATTTTTGTCTTTTTATTATAATTTGAGTCTTTTGAAATAAATTTAATTAATAATTGGTCACGGATCTGTTTTAAATTATTTGGAAAAAGGTCAAATTATTGCATTTGATAAGAGCGGGCTTAATTTAAGTCAAATTTCTGAAAAAATGAAGAGATCGCGGAACATTATACCCAGATTTATTCAAAATCCTGAAAATTATAATAAAAATTATAAAGGTGGCAAAAAGAATACATTAAGATAGCGAAAAAGGCGATTTATTCGAGGCAAAGCATCGAATTCTGCCTTATCTTGTGCAGTATTAGCTCGATTTTTAGACAATAAAGTGTCTAAATCTACAATTTGGAACATTTTGAGAATGTGTCCATACCTGAAAAGGTAAAAAATGTCAAAGTTCTCAAAACTCTCTATGCTCCATCAAATACGCGAGTGGAGTTTGTAGAGAAAATATTTTCAATAATTGGCACTCATTCAATATTGGGGATCCTTTCTGATATCTCTCCAATATGAGTGGATACCATCAGGGCCATCTGAATTGAACTTCTTCTCATCCGAAAAAAGTATCTAAATAATAAAAAATACGGTAAACAATAATACAAGAAAGTTAGACATGTAACTTCCTGAGTGCCAATTAGAGCAAGTGAATCTGAATATGCTTCTCCGATTGTGCTAGTCAAGAAAAAGTCGGGTGATTTGAGATTATGTATTGATTATAGGAAATTAAATAAAAGTATGGTTAAAGATAGTTATCCGTTACCATTAATTGACGATTTACTGGATAAGTTAAATAATAAGAGTGTATTTTCAAAACTGGATCTGAAACATGGATACTTTCATGTGTTTGTGAATCAGGAGTCAGTCAAATATACATCGTTTATGACGCCGTTAGGTCAGTTTGAGTTTTTACGTATGCCAATGGGATTAAAAAACTCACCAGCGGTTTTTCAAAGATTCATAAATAAAATTTTTGATGATATGATTAGAAAAGACAAAGTAATTGTATATATGGACGACATATTAGTGGCTAGTGAAAATATAAAGGAACATGTAGAAACAATGCAAGAAGTATTTGAGTGATTAGTGAAAAATAAGCTAGAATTAAGAATGGACAAGTGCGAGTTCCTGCAGTCTAGCATTAAATACTTGGGATTTCTGATAAGTAACAAAGGGATTCAGGCAGATAGTAAAGGTATAGAGGCGGTTACTGAGTTTCCAGTACCACAATCAACGCATGCAGTAAGAAGTTTTCTGGGTCTTTGCTCGTATTTTCGGAGATTCATAAAGGATTTCTCGACTATGGCAAAACCTTTATATGATTTATTGAAGAAGGACAAGGAATTCATTTTTGATAAAATAGAACTAGATTGTTTTGAGAACCTGAAAAATAAATTGGTACAAAGTCCAGTATTGGCAATATATGATTATAAACAAGAGGTTGAATTGCACTGTGATGCGAGTAAGGCAGGATTTGGAGCAGTATTATTTCAAAGAAAAGAAGACAATAAGTTGCATCCGGTGTTTTATTTTTCAAAACGTACAACAGTAGATGAGGCAAAATATCATAGTTTTGAATTGGAGACGTTAGCGATAATTTATGCAATACGAAGATTTAGAATTTATGTACAAGGTGTGAAGTTTAAGATAGTTACGGATTGCAACTCATTGATGTTAACTTTAAACAAAATTGAGATCAATCAAAGAATAGCAAGATGGGTGTTAGAGTTGTTAGAGTATGATTTTGAAATAGTACATAGAGCAGGAACTAGAATGCAGCATGTTGATGCTTTAAGTAGATGCACGGATATTTTGATTGTAGAAACTAATAGTTTTATAGATAATTTAGTAATATGTCAGGCGAGAGATGAAAATATTAAGAAAATTAGAAAAAGATTAGAAAGAATGGAAGATAAGTTATTTGAGATGAGAAATGGTATAGTGTATCGAAAGTCCAATGATAATAAAATTTTGTTTTATGTCCCAGAAGAAATGGAGGATAAAGTTTTATATAAGTACCATAATGAACTGGGGCATATTGGACGGGATAAAGTAGTAGATGCAATAAATAAGTCTTATTGGTTTCCAGGCATAAAAGAGAAAGTTGTAAGACATATAGGTAATTGTTTGAGATGTGTGGCATTTTCACCGAGCACGGGTAAAGGCGAAGGATTACTGCATAGTATACCAAAAGGGAATAAGCCTTTCGAAATAGTGCATATAGATCATTATGGCCCTGTGGATTTAGGAAGGAAGAAAAAGCATTTATTTGTAGGCCACAATGCATTGTGTCCAACCGCGGTAGTTGCTTTACGACAGAAGTTTTTGAAGAATTTCTGAATGGACGGAATATAAAACACATTAAAATTGCTACTGGTTCTCCGCAGGCAAATGGTCAAGTTGAGAGAGTCAATCGAAGTTTAGGACCAATGCTGGCCACATTAACAGACAATGAAAATGGATTACATTGGGATAATGTTGTAGAAGATGTAGAATATTCATTAAACAATTCAATACAAAGGAGTATAAAACAACTACCGAGTAAAATGTTATTTGGTATAGAACAGAGAGGAAAGGTTATCGACGAGTTAAGGGAAAATTTAGAGGAGTTAGATACTTGCACGGAAAAAAGAAATTTATTAGAAATTAGAAAAAAAGGGGAAGAAAATCAAAAGAAGTTACAAGAGTATAATGAGCAAAATTATAACAAAAAGAAAAAAGAATCGAAAGGATTTAAACTAGGAGATTATATAATGATAAAAAATTTTGATAGCACAGCAGGAGTGGCTAGAAAATTGATTCCAAAACACAAAGGTCCATACATAATAGATAAAATTTTAAGGAACGATCGATTTTTAATAAAAGATGTTGAAGGTTTCCAGTTGTCACGTAACCCATATCAGGGAGTATGGAGCTCTCAAAATATTAGACACTGGATTGGTAAAACATTAAAATGTAAATAAATTGTAATTTAAAAATAATTATTATTAAACTAATATTGTAAAAAAAAAAAAAAAAATAGTATAAAATAAAACTCTAGTTTATAAGAGTCATTATTAATAATATTAGATCAGGAGATCTTAATGGTCAGGATTGGCCGAATTGTAGCAGGCTGGTGCCCACTCTATATATATGTATTGCGCTCATAGTCTGTAATCATATTCTATCCTCATTTATTGTTACTCTATCATGTTTCTCATTTGTTACCCCTTTTCCATTCCCTATCGTTCTTATGTGGAATTAATAAATGAGCAGACGAGTCAGTAGTTACACAGACGTAACAGAGAACGAATGTCTTTTACTTGTGCGGAGTGTTACAATAGTTATACGTCTACCTACACACACACTCATCGGAATACAGCATCTCCTACCCTACAAGAGTCTGATCACTTTGGCCTCCTACACTTGGCCCATTGATTGGATAATCCATCATCTAGTGTCAGTGCCAACATTCAAATAGTCCCATCACAGGGGCTAGACACCCAAGGCATATCAAAGTTGGCTAATATAAACAAAAGCATTCACACAGACGACAAAGACGACGACTTTCTTTCTTGTTTCGGCGACGACGAAACAAGAAAGAAAATGGCAAAAATGTCCTATTACGAAAGAGTAGTGTAGCGACCAACACATTACCACAATAACAATAAAACTAACGAGAAACCATTTGGTTAGGAGTGCGAGTCAAAGTTGAACAAGCAGCCCGAGTGCATCAAAAATAGCAACGGGCGGCGACGGCGATACCATCAACACCATTGACATGGAAACTCATCCACTTAACAGGTGAGAATAACAGCGGATGGTATTGCAAAGAAAACGAAAAACACAAAACTAACACGGGGCGCACCCACTAAAAAGAATAAAACAGAAGGTGAAAAAGGTGTAGGGCTTGTGTGCCCCAATCTCAAGCGGACAATCTTAGAGAATAAACGTCGGGACACCGACGTTGTCGGCGGTAGATTACCGTAGTCGTAGATGTTGGTCGCTTCTGTGTTGTGGGTTCTGTAGAACGTGTTATTTTTACCTAATAACATTTTTGCTCTATCTTCATGTGGTTTTTTATGTGTTTTATTATGTCGGAAATATTAAAGTTGTCGTGGAAGATTAAGGGGAGGTTGAGGCACAGTTTGGCGGCTGCATCCGCTTCCTCGTTGCCGCTAATTCCGCAGTGCCCAGGAACCCAGACAAGCTTCAATTTGGACTGTTTACCTTGATTCGATTGAAGCATTTCTCTGATTGAGGATGCTTAGTAGGATGTGTTATGGTAGTTCTAAATGGCGTTAATTGCAGACAGAGAGTCTGTGCAGATGGCGGTTGGATTTGGGGAGTTGAGATTCATTGAAACTGCTTTGTAGATGGCAATGATCTCTGCTGAGAATATTGAGGTGTAGTAGGGAAGAAGGTACTGGTGAATGGAGTTGTTGGATATGATGGTGCAGGAGGTTGCCTCGTTGATTTTTGAGCCGTCTGTGTAAACAAAGTTGTAGGTAGGGTGGGTGTTTTTTAATTCCATAAATTTTTGGAGGTATGCTGCTGGGGGTGTAGAGGATTTAGGGAGTTGATTTAGTGTAGTGTCTATGGATTCGTGGATATTTTGCCAAGGTGGGTTGGAGGGTCTGGTGTTTGGAAATGGTAGTTGGGGCAATCCAAGGCAATGGGTCAGTGAGAGGGAGCGTTGTGCGGCGGATAGGGGGTTCGGGTTTTGTTTTTTTGATTTGCTGATTTTGTCGATGGCAGTTTTTAGTGGGGAGTTCTTAGATGTGAGGATTTGTTTCAATAGTTTGGCAGTGGAAAATTTGATTCGTTGTTCTAGAGTCATTATATTGGCTTCAAAGAGAAGGTTGTGGATTGGTGTGGTACGGAAAGCACCAAGTGCTGATCTGACGGCGGAATTTTAGATGGATTTTATTGACCGGATCCTGGGTTTAGGCGCGTTGCCGTACAAATACAGGCCGAAATCAATCTTGGTGGCTAAAAGGGACATAAGGACGTGAAGAACACTGAGATGGTTGCTGTTATATCTATTTCAAGAGAGGCATTTGATAATGTTTAATCTATTTGTGAGTGAAGGGATCGTATCGGAGATATGATCGTTCCAGTTATACTTTTTATTAAATGAGATACCGAGGATTCTTAGTTTGTTGGTGTTTGGTATGGTGATGGTAGGCGTGTTGATTTGGATCTTGCAAGAGTGTTTTTTACAAACGTGGAGGTGCTTACATTTGGAAAGGGATAGTATAGCACCAGAAGTTTGACACCAGCGCATGATGTCATTAAGGAGAGGGGTAGCGTCTATTTGGGAGTTTTTGTTTAATTTTTGGAATATGTGGTAGTCATCGGCGTAGGCGCAGAAGTTGAACTGTTTGTGAGTGAGGATTATGGAGTTCAGTTGGCTGTAGGTGATGAGAAACAATATAACGGACAGGGGTGAACCTTGGGATGCCGTTGTGTTGGGGAAGGGTATGAGATAGATGATTGTTCCCGCGGACGGTTATCTTTCTATTGGCCCTATTTTCCAAAATTTTAAGTGGGTTATTATTGAATGGATTCCATTTTATCGAATGCTTTTGTGAAATCTAAAGAAATTATAGAAACGTGATTTCTTGCTGCTAAGGAGGTCGATATAAGGTCTAAGACAAGTAGACTGTCCGTTATAGATCTTCCCTTCCTGAAACCAGTTTACCGACTGTCGATGGATTTGTTGTATTCAACAAACCACCACAGCCGGTTGGCGACTATTTTGTCCATGGTTTTTGCGAGGCAGGAGTTTAGGAATATGGGGCGGTAAGAATTGGGTAGAGTTTTGTCTGTTTTAGGTTTGTTGATGGGAATGATTAAGCTATGCTTATAGTGTTGTGGTATATATTTGTGGAAGATGTTGTTGAAGTGGTCCAGTAACCGGTGTTTTATAGAGTGGTGTAGGTTCATAAGCATTGGGTAAGAGATCCGGTTGAGGCCGGGTGTTTTGCCTTTTAGCTTACCGAGAGCAATGGTTAGTTCGAGGTATGTGATAGGTGTTTCGATTTTCGATGCGGACGGGGATAGGGGATAGCTAGAGTTGTAAGGGAGTATGGAGTTTTTTGTGTTGTCATGGGATTCTCTGGACCAGTGCGCGCAAAGGAAGTTTGATATAACTGGGTTGCTTGTGGTTAGTTCTTGTGTGTTTGGGTTGGTGATGGCGTGGATGGATAGTCTGGGCTTTAATCCGCAAAATGTGCGGATGTTGAACCATACCTTTGCTGCAAGGGTTTTGGGGTTAATTTCTGCTGTGAATGATTCCAATGATTTAAGTTTGGCTATTTTATTTCCCGTTTGTATAAGGCGTTTATAATGTTAGTGTTATTTATGTTGCGCTTGAGGACTTTCCAATTGTGGATTTTGGTGTTTTTGAGTGATTGTAGGTGACTATTCCACCATGGGACATTGCACTTACAACCAGGATTGAAGACTGTTTGGGGTATGGAGAGATTGGCAGCTTGGTGGATTATTTTTATGATATTGGCTGATTCTTTGTTTAGGTTTTGACTAATTGGACGTTGGAGGTGGTACTGCAAGGAAGCGTGGTGGTATTTGATCCAGTCTGCATTGTCTACCTTGAATTTACGGATATAATGGGGATTTGAGGCATAATTAAAAAGTGAAGTGATAATGGGGAAGTGGTCACTGCAATATTTATCATATTCGATTGCCCACGTTGCGTAGGGGGCTAGTGAGGGGGTGATGATGGTAAGGTCAATGTGTGTTAAAGTCTTGTGTGTGCTGAAGTGTGTAGGAGAACCGTCATTTAGTATCATTAAGTGCGAATTTTGTATAAATTTTGCCAGCTGTTGAAGTCGCCGCTGATGATGGTGGGGGAGGACAGGTTGCTAAAGACATTTGTTAGGTTTATGTTGGTAAATCGTTTATGTGGTGGGATGTAGTTGGATATAATATTGAATGTTAATTTTGAGTGTATTTTTATACAGATTGCATCAAAGTCTTGTGGTAGGGGTATTTGTTCGTGTTGAAGCGAGTTGTGGATTAATATAGCGACACCACCCGACGCGTTACCGGCCGAATTAGACACATAGATTGTGTAGTTTTGTGGAATAGGGGTATGTTGATTTTTAGAGTGAAGGTGGGTTTCTTGGAGGGATATAATTTTAGGGCTGTATTTTTTTGTTATTAATAACTGCAATTGGATGTAATTGTTGTTGTAGCCGTTAATGTTCCATTGGAGGACTTTTAACATTTATTTTAACAATGATTTGTGGTATTTTGGATGTTGGGTGAATATTTCTTAGTATGTGCAGTTAATGTGTATAAGCGCAAGGCGCTTAATTTTATTGTAAGTGGGTTTTTTAATTGGTTTAGTATACGGTCTCAGCGTAGACAACGGAGAGAGAGAGGCCTCGCCAACGTTCCAGCCTGAGAGAGGATGGAAGCATCTGTCCCTCCGCTGACCACGCCGAGACCGTAAGGAGAGAGCGATCTACGATATTAAATACATTCCATGTCTGAGCTGTTATCTGTTTCTACGATTCTATTTTTATTTTTGTTTTTTATTTGTCTTAACATTCTTTTTGAAGTTGAGCGTGGGAGTATTTGTATTTGTTTTGATTCTTTTATGTTTTTGGTGATCTTACTTGCTATAGAGGGTGATCCAGTGATGCTTTCTAAGACGTCGTAGTTTATGGGTTTACGTGTTGTTGTGGTCGTGGAGGGGGAATTGACTTCTGTTGCTGGTTCTATGTTTTTTGATTGTTGTGTGCTTTTGCTATCGTTGTTTTTATTTTGTTGTTGTATAATTTGTGAGTATGATTGTTTAGCTTGCAGAATGTGAAGCCAAAGGCAACCAAACGATTAAAACGGTTTCTCTCCACTGGTTCCGAAAAAGAGAGTTGCATCGGATACCTTAGCAAGCACAAGTAACAACAAGTTCGCAATCCTGAGCGAGAACAATGGAATGGAACATGAAGACAAAGAAACAAGCGAAATGAGGACTGAAGACAACGATAATAATTTTGCCAAGCCGCCACCTATATTCATGTCGAACGTGACTAACATTGGGGAAATGCTCGCCTACCTTGGTACCAAAATAGAAAAGAACAAATTCTACTACAAATCTAAACGTGATGGACACGTAAGAATTATGGTTAAGTCTATTGAAGAGTACAGAAAACTAGCTAAATCTCTTAGTGAATCTAAATCTCTTATCATACATACCAATTGAAGCAAGAAAGGGCATTCAGAGTTTTCATTAAGAATTTGGACTTTTCCACCAGTACACAAATAATCAATATAATGTAGAGTCTAAAGGTCATATTATCAGAAATATAAGTAACATAAAAAGTCGCATTACAAAAAAAAAAAACACTGAATATGTTTTACCTCGACATTGAACCTGATAATAAAAATGCAGATATATATAACGTAAAATTTATTGGCAACGCTGTTGTAAATATTGAGCCACCTCGCAAAACCAACGACATTGTTCAATGCTACCGCTGTCAAAAATATGGACATACAAAATCGTATTGCACCAAGCCCTATAGCAATTCTTGCCCTAAGGATAAGGAGCTTCCTGCCAAATGCGCTAATTGCCTAGAGGAACACGCTGCCAGATACAAAGGGTGTAGAGTATATCATGAACTTATGTCTAAAAAATCTGTAAATCTTCGCCAAAACCAAAACAACTCAAAAAATCAACATAACAGCCACGGAACACCACAATCTTTTGCCCCACCCCATACGTTTTCACCCAGTCAAAAACCAAATGAATACCCATCTTATGCACAAGTCACGTCAGAAAATAACACAGATAAATCACTCAAAAAATTGAGCAACTACTAGAAAAACAATTTGAGCTCACTAATAATCCACTTACCATGCTCATGTCCGTAGTAAACAAATTATGCAAATAAATCTCAACTTAGGAATATGGAACGCCAACGGTCTTTCCAACCATGAAAACGAAATAAGTGAAATAGACATCATGTTAATTTCTGAAACTCATTTCACTAATAAATCATATATTAAAATAGCTCGATACGATATTATCAGGGCTGACCATCCGGCAGGCAGAGGTCACGGTGGAGCAGCTATCATCATTAAAAACAATATGAAGTTTAAAGTGATGGACAGCATCAGAGAAAATGTCATCCAGGCAGCTACAATAGAAATCAAATGCATGCACACAGACATATCGATAGCTGCCATTTACCTACCTCCAAGATTCGCGCTCAAAGAAGGGAGTGTTTCAAAAACTCGGACCACAATTCATTGTTGGTGGTGCCAATGCCAAACACCCGTGGTGGGGCTCTAGATTAGCAAACCCAAAGGGAAATGAGCTATACAAATGTATACGAAACAACAATATAAATACTCTTTCAACTGGTAAGCCTACATGCTCGCCCACTGATAACCGAAAAATACCCGATTTGATGGATTTCATAGTCTTTTCTGGAATCCCACACTCGCACTTGCACATTACGGAAAGTTTTGACCTGAGCTCGGATCACTCACCATTTATTGTGACATATAGTTCAATAGCTCAAACCTTCCTTAGGCCATACATGACTTCAAATGTTATTTGGAGGCACACACCAGTTTGGAAATCCCACTTAAGACAAAGGATGAAATCGACTCTGCTGTGGAAATTTTGACCAGCCAAATTTACAAAGCTAGCTTGATATGCACGAAAAACGATCCCAATCAACAACCGTTAAAACAGCTTTATCTCCCAGCTGAAATCCAGCGACAAATACAAAATAAGCGGAATCTCAGGAAAAGATGGCAGGAAACACGTTACCCTGGTGACAAAAGAATATAAAACAAGGCGGCCTTAAGATAGTGTTATCAGATTTAAGAAATGAATCCTTGGCTGCTTATTTCAAAGGACTTGGTCCACGTTCTAACAACCATGAATACAACCTGTGGAGGGCTATAAAATACCTAAAACGACCCAAAAGAAGAAACACAATAGTTCGCAAAAGCAATGGCGTATGGTGCAGGTTTGACGACGAAAAAGCTGAAGCATTTGCCCAGCATTTACATTCCATATTTCAACCAAATGATATTGCTAACCATTCAGCAGAGGATATAGATATCTTCCTTGACTCACCCTGCCAAATGAGCTTACCAATTCGCAAAATCAGCATTAATGAAGTTAAATTACAAATAAAAGAGCTGAACAACAAAAAAGCACCAGGCCCAGACAAAATGGATGCCATAACTTTGAAAAATCTTCCAATAAAATGTATTCGCTTTTTAACGTTCGTATTTAATGCAATACTCAGGTTAGACCACTTTCCAAGACAATGGAAATGTTCAGAGATTATCATGATCCTTAAGCCACATAAATCAGATAACGAGCTAACATCATACCGTCCCATTAGTTTACTGTCAATATTCTCTAAAGTATTTGAAAAAATACTTTTAAAGAGAATGTTGACAGTCATAGAAGAACTTATGATCATACCCGAACATCAGTTTGGACTTAGAAGGGGCCACAGAACTCCTGAGCAATGTCATAGAGTTATTAATACAATTACGTCAGCTTTTGAAAGTAAACAGTACTGTACTGCAGCATTTCTTGATGTTCAACAAGCCTTCGACCGTGTTTGGCATAATGGGCTAAATTATAAGATAAAGAAGTGGCTGCCTGCACCATATTTTCTTCTACTGAAATCCTACTTGAGCGAAAGATGTTTCTATGTGCAACATAGAAATGAGTCGTCCCATCAATACAGGTGTCCCACAAGGAAGCGTGCTGGGACCAGTCTTATACACATTGTACACGGCTGATATGCCAACGACAAATGCTTGTGTTGTTGCTGATGACACAGCCATCCTAGCAACGAGTACATGTAGAGAGGAAGCTTCCCGGCTGCTGCAAGCAGAACTCACAGCAATTGAAGAATGACTGATAGCCTGGAAAATAAAAGTCAACACTGAAAAGTCGGTCCACATCACATTTGCACTACGTCAGGTTGACTGCCCAGAAGTTTTTCTAAATGGTTCAGCAATCCCAAGAAGTAATTGCGTAAAGTACTTAGGCTTACATATCGACCGCAGACTTACATGGAAAAACCATATTGTAGCTCACCAATAAAACTGAAAACTATGAAAATGACATGGCTACTAAGTCGAAACAGCGCATTAACTATTGAAAACAAAGTTAGATTGTATAAAGCAATACTAAAACCAGTGTGGACCTATTCTATACAGATATGGGGAACTGCTAGCAACTCGAATGTCTCGAATGCAAACATACATAAGGATCTCAATATCCCTCTAGTTAAGGAAGAAATAAAAAACATAGTAAAAACTATACTGAAAGACTATACAACCATGATAATAATCTAGCCTTAAGTTTATTAGATAACAGCCTTACAATAACTACATATCCTTGATCTCCCAGATAGGTAATTAACTGTAACCAAATGTGATATGAATATAACAATGGATTTCAATTTATTGTTCAATCTATTGTTCCTGTTAGTTTTTTAAGTTTTTAAGAAATGTAAAAATGTGAAAAAAAAATTAGTTCATTGGTGGGATGACCTTAGTCTTAAATTAGATATTTAAAGCCTTATGATTAATTAATAATCAAACGACACAACGTTTTACTCTTTACTCTATTAAGCGACCAACGACCATGTGGGCAACGCATCGCCGGAAGTGAGTATATCCATATGAATAGAATACACTTGAGGCTTTAATTTTCATTTATTGTTCTTGACATTAATTGCAGTTGGGCAGCCGTCCCATACGCTCGGGCAACAAATCGGACAAGGAAAGGAAATAAGCCATAGGCGTGTTGGAGAAGGCGGCGAGATTACCTATAAAAAAAATTCGAACATCACATATAATGGGATCCATTCAACTCGACATAAAAATAAAAATTAAAATGTTTGACATTTTTATCCAGCTTTTGCTAAAATTGATTTTTTCTTTTTTTTCTGTATTCATGTCGGCAATTTAGCTTCAAAGCTAAAACGTGATTTACTTATGATGGACTTCTGGGATTTTGAGAGCATTACATTTCCGCTAGAGGGTTCCAGCCTTACATCTGCCCACCACTATAGTGAATTCAGATATAAGATCTATACGCCTATATCTTTTCGTTATTTTCGTGATTTGTTTGGCATACAGCCAGATGATTTTATGGCAAGTCCTAATCTGTCCTGTCTCAATTTATATATTGACCTAGCTGCTTGTACTTTTCAGATGTCTATGTTTGATCAGTCTTTTATTGAACCTGGTAGAAAAAAAATTATTTAAGTCATGGTGTAGCCTGAAGTTGCTGACATAACAGTCGCATACGATATCAATCTGCAACTTATAGAGGTTGGACCTTGCAACTGAATACCGTAACTTCAGGGGACCGCGATGATTTACTGGTATAAGTAAATAATTAGAATTATTTTCGTTTGTTTTGCTGGTCGCAAGCGACCGTTTATTTGGATTAATAAATTGAAACTAAAACTAAGATACAAAATATTTCCCTAAGTCACTAGCAATCAAGTGTGGACCTCGGCAGCGTTGCAGCAGGCGTCGGCAGCGAAGCAGTGGCGGTCAGCGGCCACGAGCCGGAGAAGTGCAGATGATCGCACTTCAGCTGGTCGTTGACAGCGGAAAGAATCCAGACCTTTGGTCAGCACTTTAGGCACTTGTGTTTACCCAGAAATGTTGTTGAAATATGAGATGTGGGACAATGACTTATAGGGCAATAACTTATATGAGGCGCTTCCATCGTAGAGGCAGAGTTCTCTTTGTTGAGAAGGCAATACAGCTTGCTTCGCTTTTCGTGACATATTAGTGCGGTTTTAGTAAGTAGTGGTAGTTTTAGTAGTAGTCAACTGACTGACTTCACTGAGTGCTAACGAGTTTTATTTAGTGCTCCGTGAATAAACAGTTTTTAATAAGTGTTTTGAAGTAATAAATTAAAAATTACTAATTGCAGGCGGCAATGGCTTTGTAAATATGTCAGGAAGTTGATTCTCTGTGGAAATATACTCAAGACAAATCACTTTATTTTGAATTTGTTCTCTTGTAAAATGATATTTAATATCAATATGTTTGGCTCGTTTGTGACATTAGAATTGTTTGCTATGCTAATACAACCTTGGTTATCTTCGTAAATTTTAATGAGATTTTCTACTTTGATACCAATACTATTTAAAAGTACCCTTCAAATATCTAAGAACCCTTTTTAAGTGTTTCCATAACTCGGAATTATTTTTTCTACTGTAATATGATTGATCATGTTGTGATCGATGTAAGACATGCGTCTAGCATTCTTGATGTGAGATCGTGTCGGGGTCCTAACATCGACTCTGACCACTACCTTGTCGCAGCCAAGTTCGCGCACGGTTGTGTGTCTCGAAAACCTCACACCAAGGTATGCCAAGAAAGCTTGACATCGCAAAGCTGCAGTCACAACAGCACAGGGATGCCTTCTGAACTCGACTATCCGGCCGACTTTTCCAGCTCACTCGAACGCCTACAAATACTTTAGATATGTGGACGTACATATCTACCCCCATTAACACTTCTGCTGTGGAAACCCTTGGATTCCAACGTCCTCCAAAACGGAATCCATGGTATGACCAGGAGTGTCGGGACGCGACTGCTGCAAAGAACGCTGCATACAGGCAGACGCTGCAATCAGGAGCCACACGAGCAGTGGTGAATATTTATAGGATGCAAAGAAGAGAGGAGAAGCGCCTTTTCAGGAGGAAGAAGCAGGAAATGGAAAGGCTTGGGTGTGAGAAGTTGGAGAACAGCAGGAGCAGAAATGATGCCCGCGACTTTTACAGGAGGGTCAAACGCGTGACTCAAGGGTATAAGTCTGGATCGCTTGCGTGCGGGAGTGATGATGGAAATCTTGTCACAGATGCAGAGACCGTACTGAGATTATCGAGAGACCACTTTGAAAGTCTTTTGGCTGGAGACAACCAAAAGTCCGATGAAGAAGATCCACTAACCCCAATCAGAGAAGATGGTGTTGAAGTTCCCATCCCTACGGAAGTCGAAGTCACAATAAAGCCGCTGCATGCACCAGCTCATTTGCAACGTATGGTCAGCGGAAACTATGCCCAATGATTGGAGTCTCAGTATGATCTGCCCCATTCTGAAGAAGGGTGATGCAAAACAACGCACCAACTATCGTGGCATCAGTCTTCTTCCCGTCGCATATAAAGATCTCACGACCGTAATGTGTGAGAGACTTAAGCCATATGCTGAAGCATTGATTAGACCATATCAATGTGGCTTTCGTCCTGGCCGGTCCACAGTCGACCAGAAAGCGTATGACAATTAAATCGACACCTACCACCTGTTTGTTGATTTTAAAGCTGCTTTTGATAATCCACGGCGAGGTTGCCTGTACACCACCATGTCTGATCTTGGTATTCCTGCAAAGCTAGAAAGGCTTTGTAGAATGACATTGAGCAACACCATTAGCTCTGTCAAGGTAGGAAAGGACCAGTCCGAAACCTTCTTTGCCAGGCGGGGTCTCAGACAAGGCGACTCGCTATCTTGTGTGCTCTTCAACCTGCTGATGGAGAGTGTCATAAAGAAAGCTGGAGTGCATCGGGTGGGCACAATATTGGGACAGAAATGTGTCACGCTCCTTGGTTACGCTGATGATATTGATATTATTGGCCATACCAGCGTGATGTGACTGCGGCTTTTGGAGCAATTGAAAGAGAATCGGCTAAAGTTGGTCTAGCGGTAAATATGGGCAAAACAAAGTTTATGGTGTGGTGTAACAGAGAGTCGCGGCGTTTTGATTCTCATCTTACTGCTGGAGTCTATGACTATGAGTTGGTCAAGGACTTTGTCTATTTTGGAACTGCAGAGTCCAGCAACATCGATGTCAGCCTGGAGATCATACGAAGGATCACGCTTGCCAACAGGATTTACTTTGGGCTCAGTAGGCAAATGAACAGCAGAGCCCTCTCTCGAAAGTCGAAGCTAACCCTTTACAAGACACTCATCATACCAGTGCTTCTATATGGTGCGGAAGCCTCGACAGTGACGCAGTCAGATGCAGCTGCTCTGGGTGTCTTCGAGAGCAAAATCCTTCGCAAGATCTTTGGACCTGTTTGCGATGGCGAAACCTATCGTATCAGGTGGAATGACCTACTGTATGAGCTACGGCGATGTGGACGATGTGGACATAGTCAAGCGAATCAATATTCAGCGACTTCGCTGGCTTGGTAACATCGCTCGTAGGAGAGGAAGCCCACACGCACGCTGGAGGGACCAGATGGACGCAGTTCTGGCGACGCTTAGTGCCACCAACTGGCGCAGTCGCGCACAGGACAGAGAGGCGTGGATGCAAATCGTGCATCAGGCTCTACCCCGTTGGGGGTGTTTATGCATAATATATATACTGGATCAATTCAAGATATTTACTGCTGTAGTTAAACACCCTATGAGGTTGCGACATGGCGCATTACAGTTGTTATCTGAATTAAGTAATTCAGAATTTATTTTACTTGGAGTACTAACTGTATTACAATTTTCCATATTGAATTTATTCAAAATTCTTTGAACATATGCGGCTTGACTAAAGTAAAATTTGTCTTCGTACACTTCTATTCTAATGCAAATAAAATGTATAATTTCTTGTAGGTTTTTCATTCTGAACTTGTCCATTAGATACTTCTTAAAATTATTATTGTAGCTATAACCACATTATCAATATATAATAACACATGTATCTTTTCGGTCGAAAGTTTCAAGAATAAAAAAGTCACAATATGGTTTGCGTTATAAACAGGGTTTTATTTTGTTGAGTATTTGAGGATTAATTTTGTACAAAAATATTACCGACACGGCCGATTAATATTAAAAACTTGACAATGAATTTAGGCGAAATTTGCGAGATAAAAGAAGGTGCGGCACGGCCGGCTTAAGCGAGGAATTACGAATAAGAAAGAAAGAATAATACAGAAGGCAATAAGAATATAATGAATTAGGAATAGATCGGAACTTAATTAAGCTAAGCTAGATAAGCTTTTAGATTGGGTGCCACGGGCTTTCAACATCATCTTTTGGAAGCAGGCACAACTTAGTTACAGGTATGGTTCGTCCCCGCAGCAGTCTTCAACTCAGCTACTCTAGTGACAGCATCACCTCCAGCTATTAATTTTGAAACTCGAGCTAAGGGCCATTTCAATGGGGGTAGATTTTCATTTTTGACCAGTACGATGTCACCAAGTTGTAGTCCGGGAGAATGTCGTTGCCATTTTGAGCGTTGCTGCAGCAAGGTCAAATATTCTTCGCGCCATCGCGCCCAAAATGTCTGCTGCAGATAAGCCACACGTTGCCAGCGATCGAGACGATTGTAATTCAGTTTGCTGACGTCAGGCTCGAAGAAGGTTGACAAAGGAGCTGTACAAAGAAAATGAGCTGGAGTGAGCACATCTAGGTCGTCAGGGTTTTCTGAAAGTGGTAACAATGGCCGTGAGTTAATAATCGCTGATATATGACAGACGAGAGTTCTAAATTTATCAAACTCTAGGAGGGAGTTGCCAACAGAATGGTAAAAATGGTGTTTAGCGGTTTTGACTGCAGCTTCCCATAAGCCGCCAAAATGAGGAGAACGTGGGGGAATGAAGCGCCAGTCGATTCCATCAGTCACACAAAATTCTCGAACAGACTTCAAATGTTCACTGCTAAGGAACAAACGCTTAAGATCTGCTAATTCATTTTTAGCTCCAAACGCTCCTTTGGCAGATCAGCCATGATATGTTGAACATAATGTGGTTTAGCTCTGAAACATCGAACACATTTACTGGTGACGCTTGCGACAGTTTTGCGCCCACCAAGAGGCCAGTATTGATGGCGTATCAGAGCAAGTAGAGATCGTGGTCCTGTGTAGGTTCTTGAGATGAAAATGCATTTTTAATGCTCGTGTGATGGGATGCTGTCTAGGCATGATGATAGGATGACGTGCGTCGAAATCGAGGTTTGAGTTTTGCAACCTTCCACCAAATCTTAACAATCCGAAGTCATCCAAGAAGGGTGCCAAAGATGAAAGAGAACTGGACGCGGCAATTTGCTTTTTGTTAATCAAGCACTTGTAATCATCCCAGAGGTGAGCCTTTTGAACCGATCGAATCAGTAACCTAGAACCAAATTGTACATCTAGCATAGAAAGTCCAGAGCTTCGGATACGTCAAATAAACTTAGCCACATATCCAAAAACACGCTCAAGCTTTGAAAAGGAGTTGAGGAACTTACAGCCACTCGTTAGATCAATATGAGGCGACACGGCTAAGAGCACTGTTCATGGAGTGGTACATCAGGAGAACGAGTTGTAGGCCATTCAGATTGGGGTTTCTGAAGAATGTCTGGACCGTGTAGCCACAAATCGGAACTGCAGATTTTATCAGGAAAAGCCCCTCTCGATAAGGCATCAGCGGGATTCATTGCCGTTGGAATATAATGCAATTCCATGTCAGCAGTTTGTTCCTGTATGGATGACACTCTATTAGCTACGAAGACATTGAATCTTGATGGTTCGCTGCGTATCCATGCCAGGGCTACTGGCGAATCAGTCCAGCAGTCCAGGCGCGTAGGTTGACGTGGCTTGTTCAATATTCTCCAATTTTCGACAGCGGTTTTCCAAAAAATCTGTGAACTGCTTACATGTGGGTATTGTTCCTGCACCCATACTCTCCTCCCAACATGCTTGTGTTGTGGCATCCAATTTTTGTAGTAGCATGTGAACTACCATGCACCCAGAGACTTCTTCTGCACTTCCAAGTGTTAACAGTGCTCGCATATGTGCATTGAGTCCATCAAAGAACTGACGCAGTCTTGCTGCGGAAGAAATATCCACTCTCTTGAGCCCCAGAATTTTAGAAATGTGTGCCTGGAAAACTAAGCGTTTACTATTAAATCGTTTATCAAGTAGATCCAACGCCACAGCATAGTTGGCACTGGAAATCTCTAGCGCTCGGATTGTGTCTAATGCCGAGCCCTGGAGACACGATTTTAAATGTTGAAACTTCTCTATGTTTGTTATGTCCGAATCCTTGTCAATGATGGTAGAAAACATTGACATAAAATCGGCGTACTCCATGTATCATCCATCGAAGGTTGGCAACTTAAGCTCTGGCAACCGAGACTTATTTGCTACAAGAAATGTTGGTTGCTCAGACACAGCATCCTGCCGAAATGTTGAACTAGCTGGCATATGCGTCTGCCGCTTCAGGATTACCGTTTGCACGCGTGACTCTACCGAAACAAGCAACTCATCAAGGTCATTTCGAAGTATACTGCCGATTTCTCCGAAGTCAAGTTCTTCTAGCGCGTCATGCACAACTTTGAACGATTGGTGCGTTTGCTCAATTAGTTTTAGGCGCACCACAAGATCACCGTCGGTAAAAGTTTTTAAATTGTCAGTCGATAATTTTGCATTAATTTTACCCGCAGACTCAAAAAAAGCTTGAGCCTTTTAATACCCTGTACCTAAAAAGGTACAAGGGTATATTAAGTTT
Source organism: Scaptodrosophila latifasciaeformis (assembly GCA_037075145.1). Lineage (NCBI taxonomy): Eukaryota > Metazoa > Arthropoda > Insecta > Diptera > Drosophilidae > Scaptodrosophila > Scaptodrosophila latifasciaeformis. Next base: position 9,348 of record JBAMCM010000880.1, on the reverse strand, counting down.
GTCAAATGTATGTAACATAGAGAAGGAGACGTCAGAGACCCCCCAAAGTTACCTAATGTATGATCAGGGTGACTAGAGAAATCGATCTAGCCATGTCCGTCTGTCTGTCTGTCTGTCTGTCCGTCTGTATGAACACCTCGTTCTCAGAGATGGTAAGGCCTAGAAAGTTCCGGTTTGTTGCTAATAATCATTTGTTCTGCAGGTTAGATCATGTTTATTATATTTTTTTAATATCCGATTTAGGTTCGGAATAAAAAGCATAAAACCACAACAACCTCAAAAAAAGGAAAAAGTTCATAGGCCATAACTTTTTTGTTTGCTATCATATTATTACGAAAGCTTGCAGTTGGAAGTTCTTATATGTTCTCAATAAGAATGTGAATGTGAATGGGTTCGATATTTTATTCAAATTAAGAAACAATGTGAACTTTAAAATACTCAGCAGCTGTGCAAAGTTTTAATAAAATTGGAGATCTACATCATATAGCTTCCATAGGGCTATCGGTCAAAAAATCCGATTTCTGTGCTTTTTTGTCAGAAAACGGATTATTTATGAACCAATCGCAACCAAATTTTATTGAAATCGGATGACTATATCATATAGCTTCTAATCGGTCAAAAAGTCGATTTCTGTGCTGTTTTGTCAGAAAACGGGTTCTTTATGAACCAATCGCATCCAAATTAAGCACAAGACAGTTTTTAGTATAAATTTTTAACAGCACAAAATTTTGTTGAAATCAGATGGCTATATCATATAGCTCCCATAGGGCTAATCGTACAAAAACTCCGATTTTTTGTTTTTTTTTTTTTGTCAGAAATCGGGTTTTTTATGCACGAATCGCAACCAAAAATACCATATGATAGTTTCTTTTGTAATAACCCAAAAAGCGAAGCTTTAATCAGATCGGAGTACAATAACATATAGTTTCCGTATGGCCTCTTGGAAGTGCAGAAATTGTTTTAACGTCGTAATTTCTTTGGTATTAAAGATATCTCTATTAAATTTGGGAATTTAATCGAAATCAGATGGTATTTTTATTATTTTGTCAGAAATACTGATTTACGCTCCCTACAGGTACAGGGTATCTCAAACTCGGCTGTGCCCGAGTTTAACGTTCCGAATTTTTCTTTAATAAGAACACCCTGTTTTCGGTCGCACTATCACCGTTAATAGGCATGGTTCAATGCACTGTTCGAATAAACGAAATAGAGAGTAACTAAAAACAGTTGGTCACCGTATGAGCAAAAATAACGCGCGCGACAACAAAAACAAAATTGCAATGCGTTTATGTGTGTATGTATGTGCTTTGTACGTCTGGTTTGCATATACAGTAAAAGCAAATTTTGCCTTTTAAATTTATATCACCCACTTTATATTTGAATTGATGCCCCTTTATCACATCGGGGTCTCCAAAATGTTGCGCTAACAATATTTTTTGTTAGCTTTTATGCGAATCTTTTCGCTCGAAAGTTTCCGGAATAAAAAAGTCACAATATGGTTTGCGTTATAACCAGGGTTTTAATTTGTTGAGTATTTGAGGATTAATTTTGTACAAAAATATTACCGACACGGCCGATTAATATTAAAAACTTGACAATGAATTTAGGCGAAATTTGCGAGATAAAAGAAGGTGCGGCAACGCCGGCTTAAGCGAGAAATTACAAATAAGAAAGAATGAATAATGCAGAAGGCAATAAGAATACAATGAATTAGAACTAGATCGGAACTTAATTAAGCTAAGCTAGATAAGCTTTTAGATTCGGCGCCAAATTCAAATGCGCCGCATAACCAAACATTACCTTTATCCAAAATATATATACAGTTATCTACTGGTGAGTTTACAAATTCACACCCTTTCAAAACTTGCTCAAAAACTTCAAACCAGCATCTAGCATCTTGCTTGAGACCGTAAATTGATTTATTCAATTTGCACACATTGTCACCATTACAACATATGCCTTGAGGAATTCTCATTTATATTTCCTCCACGTACCATTTAAGAAAGCTGTTTTTACATCCATCTGATGGACTTTCAAGTTATACTGTACTGCTAATAATAATATAATACGAAAACTTGAAATTCTAGCTACAGGGGCGAAAATCTTTTCATAATCAACTAGGTACTTTTGAGAAAATCCTCTAGCAACTAACCTAGCTTTGTATCTAATTAGATTTGCTTGTTCATCATATTTAACAGAAAATACCCATTTGTTATCTACAATATTTCTGTTTTCAGGTCTTTTAATAATCGTCCAAGTATTATTAATTTTATGAGCACTTAACTCTACCTGGATAGCTTCTTCCCAAAAGGATTTATCATACAATTAAAAACCATTTGGTTCATAACCTACAAAAATGCTTTTATATGGTTTATTATAAAATTTTCCATTTTTGTCATTAACGTGTACATATACAATTGCTCCGAAAACTCTTAAATATTTCAAATTGCGCTTCTTATTGTACCACATCTCATATGGGGTCCTTGAACTATTAAGAAGAGCTCTACTTGGGATTCTATTGATTAAGTAAGTTCCAGTTAATACTGCTTTACCCCAAAAACTTTTGTCTAATTGTGGACCACTAACCATGGCACGAGCGTTTTCTGTAATAGTTTTTATCATCCTCTCAGAAACACCGTTTATCTGAGGTGTATGTGGCACAGTTAAATGATAAGTAATTCCTTTCTTAATACAAAATTGGCGCATGTCATTTGAAAGATATTCTCTACCTATTCTCTACCAATCCTCAAATTGAAATGAGCTTCACTTTTCGCTACAAAGTCTTGAAACATGCTAAAAGTATCCGATTTATATTTCATTAAGTAAGTAACACAATAATGTGTAAATTGATCAACAAAGATCACAGAATATTTTTATCATTTAAGGTAGCTCGAGCTATTGGCCCACAGACATCTTAATGTACTTCAAGTAGTGGCCTTTTAATATGGGTCTTATCTTATCTTAAACGGAAGTCATTCTTGTTTCCCCTTTAGACAAGATTCATAAATTTTATATGATAACTCTAAGTTATTTATAAGACTTTGATCACTAAACAGATTCTTTCGTTTTATTTCTGATAATTTGCCATTGCTTATATGGCCAAACCTCTCATGCCACAATCGAAATTTATTCTTCTGTTTCGCATTTACAGAATATGCTTGAAACTTAATAACAGGAACATTATTCAACATACCCGAATACTTGACAACCGTCAAACCATTTTTCGAAATACCTCTAATATTTGCCGATAATCTTTGAAGAAATAAGGAGAGCTTCTGCTCTTTTTGAGTTTCTTTATTAAACTGATTTTTGTGTGCTCATGTTGGACTTAGCTAACCCGCGCGTACAATGCTTATATCTACGTATTCTTAATTATATATATACATTAGGGTTCGGCTTTATTAAAACTTTGCACAGCTGCTGGGTATTTTAAAAGTCACATTGTTTCTTAATTTGAATAAAATATACTTAAAAATAAAGAAATTATGACATTAAAACGATTTCTGCACTTTCGATCGGCCCTATATGATTTAGTAGTCCGATCAGATCGAAACTTCACATCCTTATGGAAAACATTTAAGAACTTATTTCTGCCAATTTTCGTAATTTACCATCTCTGAGAACGAGGTGTTCATACAGACGGACAGACAGACGGACATGGCTAGATCGATTTCTCTAGTCACCCTGATCATACTTTAGGTAACTTTGGGGGGTCTCCGACGTCTCCTTCTCTATGTTACATTCATTTGACAAGCTTAATATACCGTTGTACCTTATAAGGTACAGGGTATAAAAAGCAACACGCAGTCTCACCAAAGCGCTCAAAAGAGAGGAAGCAAACGCACAACGATGTATAAAAATCGAGCAACTTTCTCCCACTAGCACAAACCATCTATTGTGGAGAGTTTCGATATTCTAAACAAACCAGTGGAAACAGTTATGCCATTGCGAATTCCGACAGGCACTTGGCTCCCTACTGATGAAGAAAAATCCAGTGCTTTTGCAAACTTCACTCTACCATACTTAACAGTTGCTGACCTAGCACCGCGACAAACTTACTTAGCCGTTCAAGATGTCCAACAAAGCCTACTACACAATTTGCCCGTTATCTAACATGGCTTGCAGATTGGCGCATACAGCTGAACGTGAGTAAATATGAACGGGTTAAGTTGAATACATCACCTTGAATACATTACCTTGAACAAATTATGTAAATCACACTTTAATTACAGGAACTTACGTTATTACCTTTAAAACTATTGTCGACATAAGCAACATAACATATATCAATACCAAACAAAAATTGTTAAATTATTTTAAAAACAATACATTCACAAACTTTTTAATATCCGAATATCTCCAAAGCAACAATACTGAACTTACTAATGTATTATCACCAATTTTATTCCTAAAAAAAAAACAACCATGTAAAATATCACTAGTAAGAATTTTAATTATTTTTGTATTTTTCATTTTAAAGCGTCTAAACAACTTTTCCCCCTATTTATGTCTCACCATTGGAAACTTCAGAAAACTAAATTTAGTTACTAACCGTAACAAAAAAATGATACCAGAAGTTAATCTTAACACTTTGAAATCACTAAATGAAAAAATTCACAACCTAATGGATACTTTTTAGAATCGGTGACGATTCATCCTAGGAATGGGGGTAGTTATCATCCTCAGTCCCTCTGCCACTTGGGAACTTATTGCTTGCCACCCCCAATCCCTCTGTTTTCAACTATAGAATTTACAAACAATTTTCATAACCACTTCGGAACCTATTAGTCGCTCTATCCACACGATTATTATTATTAAGCATAATAATATATCGGAAGCCTGTACGCGGGCTCGAGCCACTCTATGCGGTATCCATTACACCCTACACTCCTTCAAATTTTTTCAAGGAGCATTTAGTAAACTACGCAGCTGGAAGATGTAAATATTGAGCTCATCATCACTTATCACCCATCCCAAGTGCAACAGTTCATGATCCGTTTCCCCACGCTTAAATGTAAACAAATACTTTCACCACAGGATAGAAGCTTTGAAATTTATGGTTTTACTGTGAAAAAATTGTTTTACCTCGAATGTTCAAAGTATTGCCCATCGGAAGCTATAATGTTTGTCCATCTTTCTGGCAGTTTGTGGATCCCATCCCAAACGAATTTCTCTAGCTTGGAGGTAAAAAAGAATCGAGCCAATTTCTGATAACCTGCTCTGAAGTGAAGTGTACTCCGGTGAAGTGAAGCGTACTACGGTGAACAAGTGGTAATCGGAAGGTGCTATGTCTAGGCTATAAGGCGGATTCTTAACCACAATTTTCCAAATAGTTTTTAACTGGCCTTGAAACATGTGGCCGAGTGTTATTACGATGAAAAATTATTGATTCGAGTCTGGTCGCATATTCTGGTCGTTTTTCCGCGATGGCCTTTTTCAAACGAATCAATTGTTGTCGGTAGAGGTCCCCATTGATCGTCTGATCCGATTTCATCGCCAGTGACAACCCGATACCAAAGTGAGTTCTTTTGCTGGTTGGAGCAACATTTCCGACATGCAGAATCCACGTTCGACTTCAATTCATAAGGCACCCAATTTCCAAGCTTCTGGATGAATTCTAATGATCTTAATCGTCTGGAAACGGTTGCTTGATCAACTCCTAATACTTTTGCAAGTTCTTCCTGCGTCTGGCATGCATCTGCGTCGAGCAATGTCTCCAATTCATCGTCTTGAAATTTGTAACGAGAGTCTTAACTTTGCTATCAATAAAAACGGATGTGTTCTTCCTAAAAATTCTTTTTTTTCAATGACCGAATGTTGATAAACTAATTCAGTGCCGCATTCAAATGAGTAAGAGTTTAATGTCGTATCATTTATGTTTAAGTGGCTCTTTTTATACCCGGTACCCAAAGGGAAAGATATACTGAAAACCTGCGCGTCTATTTAATACCCAGAAGAAGAAGTCAGACTTTAGCGGTAAAATGTATTTTAAAGTTGGGAAAGCCTGAATTTAGTCTAAGGATGGAAAAATCTTGCCGAAGCCGCCTAGTTGAAACATGTAATTGGTGCGAATTCAGATAGTTCTTTGGCGAAACGGTTGGTTTAGTTGAGCTGTCTTTTATTATACCTGCTAGAGAAAAATTATTTAAGTCATGGTATATGGCCTCAAGTTGCTGACATGACAGTCGCATACGATATCAATCTGAAACTTATAGAGGTTGGACCTTGCAACTGAATACCGTAACTCCAGAAGACCGCGATGATTTACTGGTATATGAGGTGCTTCCATCGTAGAGGCAGAGTTCTTTTTCTGTTGAGAAGGCAATACAGCTTGCTTCGCTTTTCGTGACATATTACTGCGGTTTTAGTGATAAGTAGTTGTAGTCAACTGACTGACTTCACTGAATGCACTAATTGGGAAGACTGACGAATGGAGGCTAACGCTATGACAATTCGCGATTTTAAATTATTTGATTGCATTAGAAAAGTGTAATAAAAAAAAGAGAAAAAAAGAGTACCAACGTAGCATAAGTGCCCAAATGCAAAAACAGCAAAACGAACCCCGGCTCTCACTGCAACGAAACAATGCGCACATGTCTCCCCAAACCAACGCTTAACAGAACCCCGCGATCGATCACCTCAACGAACTTACAACCGCTAACCGTCCAGATCATACTCTCTGTGGGAGAACCCCACAAGCGAAACAACTCACTGAAATGCACAAACTGCCAAGAATTTGGACATATGCAGTATAACTACACGCTGCATAATCTACAGCGAAACTAAAAAAGTGCAGAAACTGCGGCGGAAACCATACTAAAAACTGGAGAGGCTGCGTAGTGTTCAAAGAGTTGAAGAGACGCTTAAAGAAAAATGTGGCTTCAACTCGCAATCAAAACAACCCAAATGTTAACAGTATTTCGAAGACGATATACCAATCTTCTCTTCCCGCTTTATAAAGAACTATTTATGCAATTTTTCAACACACTACAAGACAAATTCGTCGCAGCTGGTGATTATAATGCCAAACGCACATACTGGGGATCCCGATTAACCATACAACGCCAAAAGGTAGACAACTATCAGTAGTTACAAGTAGTATATGGGTCCCCGAAACCTCTTGAATGTGAAAATTAAAAAATCGAGTGTTAACGCCGCTAACCGCTAAAAGAAAAATAGATGGCGTGCTTAACTGCATCCATACAATTATTATGATTAGTCCATGTTGGTACGATCGGTAAATACATGTGGTCAAGGATAGATGGCGTTTCAGAGGATAACAAAAGTATGCAATGGAAATTATATTTTTAAAAGAAAAATCTATGGCGTTGTAAAGTATGAGATCGATAATGCATGAAATGCTCTAGTGATATTATTGAAGGGCTATTTGCCATCTATTGCTCACATCTCTAAACAGTTTAAAATAATAGTTGAAAAGATAGAAAAAGGATTTTGGGTGTGCAGGTGAGTAAGTTATATTCTTCAGTCATACGTATTCTACTACCCCCATGCATTTGATTTTTGAAAAAGAAACGTTTCCAGAGGGCAATTAAAAAAAAAAATTCCAACTTTATCTTCGGGGTGCCGAAAATTACAGACTCTTTTCGCAGTTGTTTCTGCCCTAAATCACATGGACGGTGTTGGTCAGTAAATAGTGCCGATTTCGATGTGTTTGAAAGCTATATGTTATAGTAGTCCGATTTTAATAAAATTTAGCACAAACGCGTATATGTATGTATAAAACGTGTTGGTCGTGTTTTGAAAAGATCAGTCAATAAATGTGCGAGTTATTCCCTAAACCGATTTAGGTTCGTATGACAGCTATATGATATAGTGGTCCGATCCGACCGATTCAAACTAGTGTACTACCTAGGTAAAAAAAGGCTAAATACCGAGTTTCAGCAAAATAGCTTTTAAGATGACGGAGTAAATCGCATAGAAACAGACGGACAGACGGACATGGCTATATCGACTCCTCTAGTGATTCTAAGTATTCTAGATGTAACTTTTGTGGGTCTACGAATATACTCTTTTTTCTGCTGGTGGGGGGTTAGCGGCGTTTAGCACTCGATTTTTTAATTTTCACACGCAAGAGGTCTCGGGGACCCATATACTAACTACTTGTGAGCTGCAGCTACGGCTAACTCTCTACCTGCAGTACTCAAGTGTGCTCGCCAAGTGTTTTTTGTCCTATTTCATTTGGACATTTCATATCTATGGCCATAAATTTTCTGTTTTATGAGTGCTAAGGTCACAAGCATTGCGTCCTTTTACGAACTAGTTCTTTACCTACTAACCGTATTGGACGTCGAGCATAGAGCAACAAAAGAAAGTGAGAGCACAGTCTTACTTTAGACATTTTAAGCATCGCCTGTTCGCTAGCAACTGCCTCGCATCAACTTCGGACCCATCAGCATCAGTATCGCCTATTTCACCAGCTCCTGCATCAACCGCTTCGCCAGTTTCAGAATGAATTCCAGTCTCAATGACATTTCTGTGATATTCATTGATAGTCAAGATGATCCAATGTGGTCTACATCTACTGAAACTCCAACGCATAACACATTAGTGGATTGGGATTGGTCATTCCCAAAGCGCCATACCCATTTCATACCAAGTTATGATTCCTGTGAAAATCTTATTTCCCCCAACACTTACGACCAAGTTTTGGAGGAACTAGGATACGATGAGGAACAGCTACTTAATATAGCAAGCCAATGGAAGCTGGATGTAATATTTCAAGAGGTAAATGAATGTATCGAGGAGGACAAAAAGCAAAACGAAAAGTATACAGTTGGTGAATTTTACAAGGACTCTGTAGATGACGATATACTTTTCCAATTTATGGAAGAACAGGAAAAGATGGATATGAAGGACGAATACGATGCAATGCTCATGGCAGCACTGGAGAAAGCTCTGTATAATGATGACGATATTCTCATTGCAGTTCTATTATATTTTTAAACATTTCTTCAATTTAAACAAAATAAACAATTTTAAACTGAAAATTTTGTTTTGTTTTTTTATTCTGGACTCTTTAGTTTTATTAAGATTTCTGAAACATAGCATTTTCAAACGAATTTGAGAGGATTTCTCAGAATAAAAAAAGAGTGTTTTCTCTCTATACTTTGTTTTCATGGTTCATTCAATCAAAATCGAAATCATTCAAGAAGAGATCCTACTATCCTGCAAATGTAAAAGAGGAAAGAGTACACGAAATGAGGTTTGTGGATGGAGTTACAGTCAAAACCCAAAAAATAAAAAGTGTAGCCTACCAACCTATGATTCTGAAAGCTAAAAAGAGAACACAACTATAGAGTTTTGAAAAGAGAACGCAACTAATAGTGG
>JBAMCM010000879.1:0-38001 GCA_037075145.1 Scaptodrosophila latifasciaeformis | reverse complement strand
AACATTGATCAAACTTAAATTTCTTCGTGTGTTTTTATTGAAATAGTTGCCAAAAATCATTGGTATCTCAACATGGATTGTCAAATACGCGCGAAGACGCGATCCCATACAAATATATGTGACCTGGTAACCCACATAAATTGTGAATTCATGACGAATGATGGCAGTGCATGCAATTTGTTGTACAACAACATTCAGCCAGCGTCGATCGACTTTTCGTTATGAAAACGATTTTGTGTGCATATGCACGGTATGCCATATGAAAGTCCCCATTTTTCACCATATTTTATTAAAATCTTATCAAAGTAGTCGTTAACGTTTCGGAGAAAATCGTATTTTTGTATTGTTCACAAAAATCATGTGAGTGGGTTGTCAAATACGCGCGAAGACGCGATCCCATACAAATATATGTGACCTGGTAACCCACACAAATTGTGAATTCATGGCGAATGGTGGCAACAACATTCAACCAGCGCCGATCGAATTTTCGTTATGAAAACGATTTTGTGTGCATATGCACGGTATGCCATATGAAAGTCCCCATTTTTCATCATATTTTATTAAAATCTTAGCAAAGTCGTCGTTAACGTTTCGGAGAAAATCGTATTTTTATATTGTTCACAATATTCATTTGAGTGGGTTGTAAAAATCGCGCGAAGCCGTGATCCCATACAAATATATGCGACCTGGTAACCCACACAAATTGTGAATTCATGGCGAATGATGGCAGTGCATGCAATTTGTTGTACAACAACATTCAGCCAGCGTTGATAAACTTTTTGTTATGAAAACGATTTTGTGTGCATATGTACGGTATGCCATATGAAAGATCCCATTTTTCACCATATTTTATTAAAATCTTATCAAAGTCATCGGTAACGTTTCGGAGAAAATCGCATTTTTGTATTGTTCACAAAATTGATTTTAGTGGGTTGTCAAAAACGCGGGAAGCCGTGATCCCATACAAATGTATGTGACCTGGTAACACGCATAAATTGTGAATTCATGGCGAATGATGGCAGTGCATGCAATTTGTTGTACAACAACATTCAGCCAGTGTCGATAGACTGTTCGTTATGAAATCGATTTTGGGTGCATATGCGCGGTATGCCATATGAAAGACCCCATTTTTCACCATATTTTATTAAAATCTTATCAAAGTCGTCGTTAACGTTTCGGAGAAAATGGTATTTTTGTATTGTTCACAAAAATCATGTGAGTGGGTTGTCATATACGCGCGAAGACGCGATCCCATACATATACATATATGTGATTTGGTTACCCACATAAATTGTGAGTTCATTGCGAATGATGGCAACAACATTCAACCAGCGCCAATCGACTTTTCGTTATGAAATCAATTTTGTGTGCATATGCACGGTATGCCATATGAAAGACTTCATTTTTCACCATATTTTATTAAAATCTTATCAAAGTCGTCGTGAACGTTTCGGAGAAAATCGTATTTTTGTATTGTTCACAAAAATCATGTGAGTGGGTTGTCAAATACGCGCGAAGACGCGATCCCACACAAATATATGTGACCTGGTAACCCACATAAATTGTGAATTCATGGCGAATGATGGCAGTGCATGCAATTTGTTGTACAACAACATTCAGCCAGTGTCGATAGACTGTTCGTTATGAAATCGATTTTGTGTGCATATGCGCGGTATGCCATATGAAAGACCCCATTTTTCACCATATTTCATTAAAATTTTATCAAATTCATCGGTAACGTTTCGGAGAAAATCGCATTTTTGTATTGTTCACAAAATTCATTTAAGTGGGTTATCGAAAACGCGCGAAGCCGTGATCCCATACAAATATATGTGACCTGATAACACACATAAATTGTGAATTCATGGCGAATGATGGCAGTGCATGCAATTTGTTGTACAACAACATTCAGCCAGTGTCGATAGACTGTTCGTTATGAAATCGATTTTGGGTGCATATGCGCGGTATGCCATATGAAAGACCCCATTTTTCACCATATTTTATTAAAATCTTATCAAAGTCGTCGTTAACGTTTCGGAGAAAATCGTATTTTTATATTTTTCACAAAATTCATTTAAGTGGGTTATCAAAATCGCGCGAAGCCGTGATCCCATACAAATATATGTGACCTGGTAAAACACATAAATTGTGAATTCATGGCGAATGATGGCAGTGCATGCAATTTGTTGTACAACAACATTCAGCCAGTGTCGATAGACTGTTCGTTATGAAATCGATTTTGTGTGCATATGCGCGGTATACCATATGAAAGACCCCATTTTTACCATGTTTTATTAAAATCTTAGCAAAGTCGTCGTTAACGTTTCGGAGAAAATCGTATTTTTATATTGTTCACAATATTCATTTGAGTGGGTTGTCAAAATCGCTCGAAGCCGTGATCCCATACAAATATATGTGACCTGGTAACCCACACAAATTGTGAATTCATGGCGAATGATGGCAGTGCATGCAATTTGTTGTACAACAACATTCAGCCAGCGTTGATAAACTTTTTGTTATGAAAACGATTTTGTGTGCATATGTACGGTATGCCATATGAAAGATCCCATTTTTCACCATATTTTATTAAAATCTTATCAAAGTCATCAGTAACGTTTCGGAGAAAATCGCATTTTTGTATTGTGCACAAAATTGATTTTAGTGGGTTGTCAAAAACGCGGGAAGCCGTGATCCCATTCAAATATATGTGACCTGGTAACACGCATAAATTGTGAATTCATGGCGAATGATGGCAGTGCATGCAATATGTTGTACAACAACATTCAGCCAGCGTTGATAACCTTTTTGTTATGAAAACGATTTTGTGTGCATATGCACGGTATGCCATATGAAAGATCCCATTTTTCACCATATTTTATTAAAATCTTATCAAAGTCATCGGTAACGTTTCGGAGAAAATCGTATTTTTGTATTGTTCACAAAAATCATGTGAGTGGGTTGTCAAATACGCGCGAAGACGCGATCCCATACAAATATATGTGACCTGGTAACCCACATAAATTGTGAATTCATGGCGAATGGTGGCAACAACATTCAACCAGCGCCGATCGAATTTTCGTTATGAAAACGATTTTGTGTGCATATGCACGGTATGCCATATGAAAGTCCCCATTTTTCATCATATTTTATTAAAATCTTAGCAAAGTCGTCGTTAACGTTTCGGAGAAAATCGTATTTTTATATTGTTCACAATATTCATTTGAGTGGGTTGTAAAAATCGCGCGAAGCCGTGATCCCATACAAATATATGCGACCTGGTAACCCACACAAATTGTGAATTCATGGCGAATGATGGCAGTGCATGCAATTTGTTGTACAACAACATTCAGCCAGCGTTGATAAACTTTTTGTTATGAAAACGATTTTGTGTGCATATGTACGGTATGCCATATGAAAGATCCCATTTTTCACCATATTTTATTAAAATCTTATCAAAGTCATCGGTAACGTTTCGGAGAAAATCGCATTTTTGTATTGTTCACAAAATTGATTTTAGTGGGTTGTCAAAAACGCGGGAAGCCGTGATCCCATACAAATGTATGTGACCTGGTAACACGCATAAATTGTGAATTCATGGCGAATGATGGCAGTGCATGCAATTTGTTGTACAACAACATTCAGCCAGTGTCGATAGACTGTTCGTTATGAAATCGATTTTGGGTGCATATGCGCGGTATGCCATATGAAAGACCCCATTTTTCACCATATTTTATTAAAATCTTATCAAAGTCGTCGTTAACGTTTCGGAGAAAATGGTATTTTTGTATTGTTCACAAAAATCATGTGAGTGGGTTGTCATATACGCGCGAAGACGCGATCCCATACATATACATATATGTGATTTGGTTACCCACATAAATTGTGAGTTCATTGCGAATGATGGCAACAACATTCAACCAGCGCCGATCGAATTTTCGTTATGAAATCAATTTTGTGTGCATATGCGCGGTATGCCATATGAAAGACTTCATTTTTCACCATATTTTATTAAAATCTTATCAAAGTCGTCGTGAACGTTTCGGAGAAAATCGTATGTTTGTATTGTTCACAAAATTCATTTAAGTGGGTTATCAAAAACGCGCGAAGCCGTGATCCCATACAAATATATGTGACCTGATAACACACATAAATTGTGAATTCATGGCGAATGATGGCAGTGCATGCAATTTGTTGTACAACAACATTCAGCCAGTGTCGATAGACTGTTCGTTATGAAATCGATTTTGTGTGCATATGCGCGGTATGCCATATGAAAGACCCCATTTTTCACCATATTTTATTAAAATCTTATCAAAGTCGTCGTTAACGTTTCGGAGAAAATCGTATTTTTATATTTTTCACAAAATTCATTTAAGTGGGTTATCAAAAACGCGCGAAGCCGTGATCCCATACAAATATATGTGACCTGGTAAAACACATAAATTGTGAATTCATGGCGAATGATGGCAGTGCATGCAATTTGTTGTACAACAACATTCAACAACATTCGATAGACTGTTCGTTATGAAATCGATTTTGTGTGCATATGCACGGTATGCCATATGAAAGATCCCATTTTTCACCATATTTTATTAAAATCTTATCAAAGTCATCGGTAACGTTTCGGAGAAAATCGTATTTTTGTATTGTTCACAAAAATCATGTGAGTGGGTTGTCAAATACGCGCGAAGACGCGATCCCATACAAATATATGTGACCTGGTAACCCACATAAATTGTGAATTCATGGCGAATGGTGGCAACAACATTCAACCAGCGCCGATCGAATTTTCGTTATGAAAACGATTTTGTGTGCATATGCACGGTATGCCATATGAAAGTCCCCATTTTTCATCATATTTTATTAAAATCTTAGCAAAGTCGTCGTTAACGTTTCGGAGAAAATCGTATTTTTATATTGTTCACAATATTCATTTGAGTGGGTTGTAAAAATCGCGCGAAGCCGTGATACCATACAAATATATGCGACCTGGTAACCCACACAAATTGTGAATTCATGGCGAATGATGGCAGTGCATGCAATTTGTTGTACAACAACATTCAGCCAGCGTTGATAAACTTTTTGTTATGAAAACGATTTTGTGTGCATATGTACGGTATGCCATATGAAAGATCCCATTTTTCACCATATTTTATTAAAATCTTATCAAAGTCATCGGTAACGTTTCGGAGAAAATCGCATTTTTGTATTGTTCACAAAATTGATTTTAGTGGATTGTCAAAAACGCGGGAAGCCGTGATCCCATACAAATGTATGTGACCTGGTAACACGCATAAATTGTGAATTCATGGCGAATGATGGCAGTGCATGCAATTTGTTGTACAACAACATTCAGCCAGTGTCGATAGACTGTTCGTTATGAAATTGATTTTGTGTGCATATGCGCGGTATGCCATATGAAAGACCCCATTTTTCACCATATTTTATTAAAATCTTATCAAAGTCGTCGTTAACGTTTCGGAGAAAATGGTATTTTTGTATTGTTCACAAAAATCATGTGAGTGGGTTGTCATATACGCGCGAAGACGCGATCCCATACATATACATATATGTGATTTGGTTACCCACATAAATTGTGAGTTCATTGCGAATGATGGCAACAACATTCAACCAGCGCCGATCGACTTTTCGTTATGAAATCAATTTTGTGTGCATATGCGCGGTATGCCATATGAAAGACTTCATTTTTCACCATATTTTATTAAAATCTTATCAAAGTCGTCGTGAAAGTTTCGGAGAAAATCGTATTTTTGTATTGCTCACAAAAATCATGTGAGTGGGTTGTCAAATACGCGCGAAGACGCGATCCCATACAAATATATGTGACCTGGTAACCCACATAAATTGTGAATTCATGGCGAATGATGGCAGTGCATGCAATTTGTTGTACAACAACATTCAGCCAGTGTCGATAGACTGTTCGTTATGAAATCGATTTTGTGTGCATATGCGCGGTATGCCATATGAAAGACCCCATTTTTCACCATATTTCATTAAAATTTTATCAAATTCATCGGTAACGTTTCGGAGAAAATCGCATTTTTGTATTGTTCACAAAATTCATTTAAGTGGGTTATCGAAAACGCGCGAAGCCGTGATCCCATACAAATATATGTGACCTGATAAATTGTGAATTCATGGCGAATGATGGCAGTGCATGCAATTTGTTGTACAACAACATTCAGCCAGTGTCGATAGACTGCTCGTTATGAAATCGATTTTGTGTGCATATGCGCGGTATGCCATATGAAAGACCCCATTTTTCACCATATTTCATTAAAATTTTATCAAAGTCATCGGTAACGTTTCGGAGAAAATCGTATTTTTGTATTGTTCACAAAATTCATTTAAGTGGGTTATCAAAAACGCGCGAAGCCGTGATCCCATACAAATATATGTAACCTGATAACACACATAAATTGTGAATTCATGGCGAATGATGGCAGTGCATGCAATTTGTTGTACAACAACATTCAGCCAGTGTCGATAGACTGTTCGTTTTGAAATCGATTTTGTGTGCATATGCGCGGTATGCCATATGAAAGACCCCATTTTTCACCATATTTTATTAAAATCTTATCAAAGTCATCGGTAACGTTTCGGAGAAAATCGTATTTTTATATTGTTCACAATATTCATTTGAGTGGGTTGTCAAAATCGCGCGAAGCCGTGATCCCATACAAATATATGTGACCTGGTAACACACATAAATTGTGAATTCATGGCGAATGATGGCAGTGCATGCAATTTGTTGTACAACAACATTCAACCAGCGTCGATCGACTTTTCGTTATGAAAACGATTTTGTGTGCATATGCACGGTATGCCATATGAAAGTCCCCATTTTTACCATGTTTTATTAAAATCTTAGCAAAGTCGTCGTTAACGTTTCGGAGAAAATCGTATTTTTATATTGTTCACAATATTCATTTGAGTGGGTTGTCAAAATCGCGGGAAGCCGTGATCCCATACAAATATATGTGACCTGGTAACCCACACAAATTGTGAATTCATGGCGAATGATGGCAGTGCATGCAATTTGTTGTACAACAACATTCAGCCAGCGTTGATAAACTTTTTGTTATGAAAACGATTTTGTGTGCATATGTACGGTATGCCATATGAAAGATCCCATTTTTCACCATATTTTATTAAAATCTTATCAAAGTCATCAGTAACGTTTCGGAGAAAATCGCATTTTTGTATTGTTCACAAAATTGATTTTAGTGGGTTGTCAAAAACGCGGGAAGCCGTGATCCCATACAAATATATGTGACCTGGTAATACGCATAAATTGTGAATTCATGGCGAATGATGGCAGTGCATGCAATTTGTTGTACAACAACATTCAGCCAGTGTCGATAGACTGTTCGTTATGAAATCGATTATGTGCGCATATGCGCGATATGCCATATGAAAGACCCCATTTTTCACCATATTTTATTAAAATCTTATCAAAGTCGTCGTTAACGTTTCGGAGAAAATGGTATTTTTGTATTGTTCACAAAAATCATGTGAGTGGGTTGTCAAATACGCGCGATGACGCGATCCCATACATATACATATATGTGATTTGGTAACCCACATAAATTGTGAATTCATGGCGAATGATGGCAACAACATTCAACCAGCGCCGATCGACTTTTCGTTATGAAATCAATTTTGTGTGCATATGCGCGGTATGCCATATGAAAGACACCATTTTTCACCATATTTTATTAAAATCTTATCAAAGTCGTCGTTAAAGTTTCGGAGAAAATGGTATTTTTGTATTGTTCACAAAATTCATTTAAGTGGGTTATCAAAAACGCGCGAAGCCGTGATCCCATACAAATATATGTGACCTGATAACATACATAAGTTGTGAATTCATGGCGAATGATGGCAGTGCATGCAATTTGTTGTACAACAACATTCAGCCAGTGTCGATAGACTGTTCGTTATGAAATCGATTATGTGCGCATATGCGCGATATGCCATATGAAAGACCCCATCTTTCACCATATTTTATTAAAATCTTATCCAAGTCATCGTTAACGTTTCGGAGAAAATGGTATTTTTGTATAGTTCACAAAAATCATGTGAGTGGGTTGTCAAATACGCGCGAAGACGCGATCCCATACATTACATATATGTGATTTGGTAACCCACATAAATTGTGAATTCATGGCGAATGATGGCAACAACATTCAACCAGCGCCGATCGACTTTTCGTTATGAAATCAATTTTGTGTGCATATGCGCGGTATGCCATATGAAAGACCCCATTTTTCACCATATTTTATTAAAATCTTATCAAAGTCGTCGTTAACGTTTCGGAGAAAATCGTATTTTTGTATTGTTCACAAAATTCATTTTAGTGGGTTGTCAAAAACGCGGGAAGCCGTGATCCCATACAAATATATGTGACCTGGTAACACGCATAAATTGTGAATTCATGGCGAATGATGGCAGTGCATGCAATTTGTTGTACAACAACATTCAGCCAGCGTCGATAAACTTTTCGTTATGAAAACGATTTTGTGTGCATATGCACGGTATGCCATATGAAAGATCCCATTTTTCACCATATTTTATTAAAATCTTATCAAAGTCATCGGTAACGTTTCGGAGAAAATCGCATTTTTGTATTGTTCACAAAATTGATTTAAGTGGGTTATCAAAAACGCGGGAAGCCGTGATCCCATACAAATATATGTGACCTGATAACACACATAAATTGTGAATTCATGGCGAATGATGGCAGTGCATGCAATTTGTTGTACAACAACATTCAGCCAGTGTCGATAGACTGTTCGTTATGAAATCGATTTTGTGTGCATATGCGCGGTATGCCATATGAAAGACCCCATTTTTCACCATATTTTATTAAAATCTTATCAAAGTCGTCGGTAACGTTTCGGAGAAAATCGCATTTTTGTATTGTTCACAAAATTCATTTTAGTGGGTTGTCAAAAACGCGCGAAGCCGTGATCCCATACAAATATATGTGACCTGGTAACACGCATAAATTGTGAATTCATGGCGAATGATGGCAGTGCATGCAATTTGTTGTACAACAACATTCAGCCAGTGTCGATAGACTGTTCGTTATGAAATCGATTTTGTGTGCATATGCGCGGTATGCCATATGAAAGACCCCATTTTTCACCATATTTTATTAAAATCTTATCAAAGTCGTCGTTAACGTTTCGGAGAAAATCGTATTTTTGTATTGTTCACAAAAATCATGTGAGTGGGTTGTCAAATACGCGCGAAGACGCGATCCCATACATATACATATATGTGATTTGGTAACCCACATAAATTGTGAATTCATGGCGAATGATGGCAACAACATTCAACCAGCGCCGATCGACTTTTCGTTATGAAATCAATTTTGTGTGCATATGCGCGGTATGCCATATGAAAGACCCCATTTTTCACCATATTTTATTAAAATCTTATCAAAGTCGTCGTTAACGTTTCGGAGAAAATCGTATTTTTATATTGCTCACAAAATTCATTTTAGTGGGTTGTCAAAAACGCGCGAAGCCGTGATCCCATACAAATATATGTGACCTGATACCTAAATTGTGAATTCATGGCGAATGATGGCAGTGCATGCAATTTGTTGTACAACAACATTCAGCCAGCGTCGATAGACTTTTCGTTATGAAATCGATTTTGTGTGCATATGCGCGGTATGCCATATGAAAGACCCCATTTTTCACCATATTTTATTAAAATTTTATCAAAGTCGTCGTTAACGTTTCGGAGAAAATCGCATTTTTGTATTGTTCACAAAATTCATTTTAGTGGGTTGTCAAAAACGCGCGAAGACGCGATCCCATACATATACATATATGTGATTTGGTAACCCACATAAATTGTGAATTCATGGCGAATGATGGCAACAACATTCAACCAGCGCCGATCGACTTTTCGTTATGAAAACGATTTTGTGTGCATATGCACGGTATGCCATATGAAAGTCCCCATTTTTCACCATATTTTATTAAAATCTTATCAAAGTCGTCGTTAACGTTTCGGAGAAAATCGTATTTTTATATTGTTCACAAAATTCATTTAAGTGGGTTGTCAAAAACGCGCGAAGCCGTGATCCCATACAAATATATGTGACCTGGTAACACACATAAATTGTGAATTCATGGCGAATGATGGCAGTGCATGCAATTTGTTGTACAACAACATCCAGCCAGCGTCAATAAACTTTTCGTTATGAAAACGATTTTGTGTGCATATGCACGGTATGCCATATGAAAGATCCCATTTTTCACCATATTTTATTAAAATCTTATCAAAGTCGTCGTTAACGTTTCGGAGAAAATCGTATTTTTATATTGTTCACAAAATTCATTTAAGTGGGTTGTCAAAAACGCGCGAAGCCGTGATCCCATACAAATATATGTGACCTGGTAACACACATAATTGTGAATTCATGGCGAATGATGGCAGTGCATGCAATTTGTTGTACAACAACATTCAGCCAGTGTCGATAGACTGTTCGTTATGAAATTGATTTTGTGTGCATATGCGCGGTATGCCATATGAAAGACCCCATTTTTCACCATATTTTATTAAAATCTTATCAAAGTCGTCGTTAACGTTTCGGAGAAAATCGTATTTTTATATTGTTCACAAAAATCATGTGAGTGGGTTGTCAAATACGCGCGAAGACGCGATCCCATACATATACATATATGTGATTTGGTAACCCACATAAATTGTGAATTCATGGCGAATGATGGCAACAACATTCAACCAGCGCCGATCGACTTTTCGTTATGAAATCAACTTTGTGTGCATATGCGCGGTATGCCATATGAAAGACCCCATTTTTCACCATATTTTATTAAAATTTTATCAAAATCGTCGTTAACGTTTCGGAGAAAATCGCATTTTTGTATTGTTCACAAAATTCATTTTAGTGGGTTGTCAAAAACGCGCGAAGACGCGATCCCATACATATACATATATGTGATTTGGTAACCCACATAAATTGTGAATTCATGGCGAATGATGGCAACAACATTCAACCAGCGCCGATCGACCTTTCGTTATGAAATCAACTTTGTGTGCATATGCGCGGTATGCCATATGAAAGACCCCATTTTTCACCATATTTTATTAAAATTTTATCAAAATCGTCGTTAACGTTTCGGAGAAAATCGCATTTTTGTATTGTTCACAAAATTCATTTTAGTGGGTTGTCAAAAACGCGCGAAGACGCGATCCCATACATATACATATATGTGATTTGGTAACCCACATAAATTGTGAATTCATGGCGAATGATGGCAACAACATTCAACCAGCGCCGATCGACTTTTCGTTATGAAATCGATTTTGTGTGCATATGCGCGGCATGCCATATGAAAGACCCCATTTTTCACCATATTTTATTAAAATCTTATCAAAGTCGTCGTTAACGTTTCGGAGAAAATCGTATTTTTGTATTGTTCACAAAATTCATTGTAAGTGGGTTGTCAAAAACGCGCGAAGCCGTGATCCCATACAAATATATGTGACCTGGTAACCCACATAAATTGTGAATTCATGGCGAATGATGGCAGTGCATGCAATTTGTTGTACAACAACATTCAACCAGCGCCGATCGACTTTTCGTTATGAAATCGATTTTGTGTGCATATGCACAGTATGCCATATGAAAGACCCCATTTTTCACCATATTTCATTAAAATTTTATCAAAGTCATCGGTAACGTTTCGGAGAAAATCGCATTTTTGTATTGTTCACAAAATTCATTTTAGTGGGTTATCAAAAACGCGCGAAGCCGTGATCCCATACAAATATATGTAACCTGATAACACACATAAATTGTGAATTCATGGCGAATGATGGCAGTGCATGCAATTTGTTGTACAACAACATTGAGCCAGTGTCGATAGACTTTTCGTTATGAAATCGATTTTGTGTGCATATGCACGGTATGCCATATGAAAGACCCCATTTTTCACCATATTTTATTAAAATCTTATCAAAGTCGTCGTTAACGTTTCGGAGAAAATCGTATTTTTATATTGTTCACAAAATTCATTTAAGTGGGTTGTCAAAAACGCGCGAAGCCGTGATCCCATACAAATATATGTGACCTGATAACACACATAAATTGTGAATTCATGGCGAATGATGGCAATGCATGCAATTTGTTGTACAACAACATTCAGCCAGTGTCGATAGACTTTTCGTTATGAAAACGATTTTGTGTGCATATGCACGGTATGCCATATGAAAGACCCCATTTTTCACCATATTTTATTAAAATCTTATCAAAGTCGTTGTTAACGTTTCGGAGAAAATCGTATTTTTATATTGCTCACAAAATTCATTTTAGTGGATTGTCAAAAACGCGCGAAGACGCGATCCCATACAAATATATGTGACCTGGTAACACGCATAAATTGTGAATTCATGGCGAATGATGGCAGTGCATGCAATTTGTTGTACAACAACATTCAGCCAGTGTCGATAGACTTTTCGTTATGAAATCGATTTTGTGTGCATATGCACGGTATGCCATATGAAAGACCCCATTTTTCACCATATTTTATTAAAATTTTATCAAAGTCATCGGTAACGTTTCGGAGAAAATCGCATTTTTGTATTGTTCACAAAATTCATTTAAGTGGGTTATCAAAAACGCGCGAAGCCGTGATCCCATACAAATATATGTGACCTGGTAACACACATAAATTGTGAATTCATGGCGAATGATGGCAGTGCATGCAATTTGTTGTACAACAACATTCAGCCAGTGTCGATAGACTGTTCGTTATGAAATCGATTTTGTGTGCATATGCGCGGTATGCCATATGAAAGACCCCATTTTTCACCATATTTTATTAAAATCTTATCAAAGTCGTCGTTAACGTTTCGGAGAAAATCGTATTT
Source organism: Scaptodrosophila latifasciaeformis (assembly GCA_037075145.1). Taxonomy (NCBI): domain Eukaryota; kingdom Metazoa; phylum Arthropoda; class Insecta; order Diptera; family Drosophilidae; genus Scaptodrosophila; species Scaptodrosophila latifasciaeformis. The sequence goes on along the minus strand of JBAMCM010000879.1, from coordinate 25,065 downwards.
TTGTATTGTTCACAAAAATCATGTGAGTGGGTTGTCAAATACGCGCGAAGACGCGATCCCATACATATACATATATGTGATTTGGTAACCCACATAAATTGTGAATTCATGGCGAATGATGGCAATTACATTCAACCAGCGCCGATCGACTTTTCGTTATGAAATCAATTTTGTGTGCATATGCGCGGTATGCCATATGAAAGACTTCATTTTTCACCATATTTTATTAAAATCTTATCAAAGTCGTCGTTAACGTTTCGGAGAAAATCGTATTTTTGTATTGTTCACAAAAATCATGTGAGTGGGTTGTCAAATACGCGCGAAGACGCGATCCCATACAAATATATGTGACCTGGTAACCCACATAAATTGTGAATTCATGGCGAATGATGGCAGTGCATGCAATTTGTTGTACAACAACATTCAGCCAGTGTTGATAAACTTTTTGTTATGAAAACGATTTTGTGTGCATATGCGCGGTATGCCATATGAAAGACCCCATTTTTCACCATATTTTATTAAAATCTTATCAAAGTCGTCGTTAACGTTTCGGAGAAAATCGCATTTTTGTATTGTTCACAAAAATCATGTGAGTGGGTTGTCAAATACGCGCGAAGACGCGATCCCATACATATACATATATGTGATTTGGTAACCCACATAAATTGTGAATTCATGGCGAATGATGGCAACAACATTCAACCAGCGCCGATCGACTTTTCGTTATGAAATCAATTTTGTGTGCATATGCGCGGTATGCCATATGAAAGACCCCATTTTTCACCATATTTTATTAAAATCTTATCAAAGTCGTCGTTAACGTTTCGGAGAAAATCGCATTTTTGTATTGTTCACAAAATTCATTTTAGTGGGTTGTCAAAAACGCGGGAAGCCGTGATCCCATACAAATATATGTGACCTGGTAACACACATAAATTGTGAATTCATGGCGAATGATGGCAGTGAATGCAATTTGTTGTACAACAACATTCAGCCAGCGTTGATCAACTTTTTGTTATGAAAACGATTTTGTGTGCATATGCGCGGTATGCCATATGAAAGACCCCATTTTTCACAATATTTTATTAAAATCTTATCAAAGTCGTCGTTAACGTTTCGGAGAAAATCGCATTTTTGTATTGTTCACAAAATTCATTTAAGTGGGTTATCAAAAACGCGCGAAGCCGTGATCCCATACAAATATATGTGACCTGGTAACATACATAAATTGTGAATTCATGGCGAATGATGGCAATGCATGCAATTTGTTGTACAACAACATTCAGCCAGTGTCGATAGACTGTTCGTTATGAAATCGATTTTGTGTGCATATGCGCGGTATGCCATATGAAAGACCCCATTTTTCACCATATTTTATTAAAATCTTATCAAAGTCATCGGTAACGTTTCGGAGAAAATCGCATTTTTGTATTGTTCACAAAATTCATTTTAGTGGGTTGTCAAAAACGCGGGAAGACGCGATCCCATACAAATATATGTGACCTGGTAACACACATAAATTGTGAATTCATGGCGAATGATGGCAGTGCATGCAATTTGTTGTACAACAACATTCAGCCAGTGTCGATAGACTGTTCGTTATGAAATCGATTTTGTGTGCATATGCGCAGTATGCCATATGAAAGACCCCATTTTTCACCATATTTCATTAAAATTTTATCAAAGTCATCGGTAATGTTACGGAGAAAATCGCATTTTTGTATTGTTCACAAAATTCATTTAAGTGGGTTATCAAAAACGCGCGAAGCCGTGATCCCATACAAATATATGTGACCTGATAACACACATAAATTGTGAATTCATGGCGAATGATGGCAGTGCATGCAATTTGTTGTACAACAACATTCAGCCAGTGTCGATAGACTGTTCGTTATGAAATCGATTTTGTGTGCATATGCGCGGTATGCCATATGAAAGACCCCATTTTTCACCATATTTTATTAAAATCTTATCAAAGTCGTCGTTAACGTTTCGGAGAAAATGGTATTTTTGTATTGTTCACAAAAATCATGTGAGTGGGTTGTCAAATACGCGCGAAGACGCGATCCCATACATATACATATATGTGATTTGGTAACCCACATAAATTGTGAATTCATGGCGAATGATGGCAACAACATTCAACCAGCGCCGATCGACTTTTCGTTATGAAATCAATTTTGTGTGCATATGCGCGGTATGCCATATGAAAGACCCCATTTTCACCATATTTTATTAAAATCTTATCAAAGTCGTCGTTAACGTTTCGGAGAAAACCGTATTTCTGTATTGTTCACAAAATTCATTTAAGTGGGTTATCAAAAACGCGGGAAGCCGTGATCCCATACAAATATATGTGACCTGGTAACACGCATAAATTGTGAATTCATGGCGAATGATGGCAGTGAATGCAATTTGTTGTACAACAACATTCAGCCAGCGTTGATCAACTTTTTGTTATGAAATCGATTTTGTGTGCATATGCACAGTATGCCATATGAAAGACCCCATTTTTCACCATATTTTATTAAAATCTTATCAAAGTCGTCGTTAACGTTTCGGAGAAAATCGTATTTTTGTATTGTTCACAAAATTCATTTAAGTGGGTTATCAAAAACGCGCGAAGCCGTGATCCCATACAAATATATGTGACCTGATAACACACATAAATTGGGAATTCATGGCGAATGATGGCAGTGCATGCAATTTGTTGTACAACAACATTCAGCCAGTGTCGATAGACTGTTCGTTATGAAATCGATTTTGTTTGCATATGCGCGGTATGCCATATAAAAGACCCCATTTTTCACCATATTTTATTAAAATCTTATCAAAGTCGTCGTTAACGTTTCGGAGAAAATCGCATTTTTGTATTATTCTCAAAATTCATTTTAGTGGTTTGTCAAAAACGCGCGAAGCCGTGATCCCATACAAATATATGTGACCTGATAACATACATAAATTGTGAATTCATGGCGAATGATGGCAATGCATGCAATTTGTTGTACAACAACATTCAGCCAGTGTCGATAGACTGTTCGTTATGAAATCGATTTTGTGTGCATATGCGCGGTATGCCATATGAAAGACCCCATTTTTCACCATATTTTATTAAAATCTTATCAAAGTCATCGGTAACGTTTCGGAGAAAATCGCATTTTTGTATTGTTCACAAAATTCATTTTAGTGGGTTGTCAAAAACGCGGGAAGACGCGATCCCATACAAATATATGTGACCTGGTAACACGCATAAATTGTGAATTCATGGCGAATGATGGCAGTGCATGCAATTTGTTGTACAACAACATTCAGCCAGTGTCGATAGACTGTTCGTTATGAAATCGATTTTGTGTGCATATGCGCAGTATGCCATATGAAAGACCCCATTTTTCACCATATTTCATTAAAATTTTATCAAAGTCATCGGTAACGTTTCGGAGAAAATCGCATTTTTGTATTGTTCACAAAATTCATTTAAGTGGGTTATCAAAAACGCGCGAAGCCGTGATCCCATACAAATATATGTGACTTGATAACACACATAAATTGTGAATTCATGGCGAATGATGGCAGTGCATGCAATTTGTTGTACAACAACATTCAGCCAGTGTCGATAGACTGTTCGTTATGAAATCGATTTTGTGTGCATATGCGCGGTATGCCATATGAAAGACCCCATTTTTCACCATATTTTATTAAAATCTTATCAAAGTCGTCGTTAACGTTTCGGAGAAAATCGTATTTTTGTATTGTTCACAAAAATCATGTGAGTGAGTTGTCAAATACGCGCGAAGACGCGATCCCATACATATACATATATGTGATTTGGTAACCCACATAAATTGTGAATTCATGGCGAATGATGGCAACAACATTCAACCAGCGCCGATCGACTTTTCGTTATGAAATCAATTTTGTGTGCATATGCGCGGTATGCCATATGAAAGACCCCATTTTTCACCATATTTTATTAAAATCTTATCAAAGTCGTCGTTAACGTTTCGGAGAAAATCGTATTTTTGTATTGTTCACAAAATTCATTTAAGTGGGTTATCAAAAACGCGGGAAGCCGTGATCCCATACAAATATATGTGACCTGGTAACACGCATAAATTGTGAATTCATGGCGAATGATGGCAGTGAATGCAATTTGTTGTACAACAACATTCAGCCAGCGTTGATCAACTTTTTGTTATGAAATCGATTTTGTGTGCATATGCGCAGTATGCCATATTTTATTAAAATCTTATCAAAGTCGTCGTTAACGTTTCGGAGAAAATGGTATTTTTGTATTGTTCACAAAAATCATGTGAGTGGGTTGTCATATACGCGCGAAGACGCGATCCCATACATATACATATATGTGATTTGGTTACCCACATAAATTGTGAGTTCATTGCGAATGATGGCAACAACATTCAACCAGCGCCGATCGACTTTTCGTTATGAAATCAATTTTGTGTGCATATGCGCGGTATGCCATATGAAAGACTTCATTTTTCACCATATTTTATTAAAATCTTATCAAAGTCGTCGTTAACGTTTCGGAGAAAATCGTATTTTTGTATTGTTCACAAAAATCATGTGAGTGGGTTGTCAAATACGCGCGAAGACGCGATCCCATACAAATATATGTGACCTGGTAACCCACATAAATTGTGAATTCATGGCGAATGATGGCAGTGCATGCAATTTGTTGTACAACAACATTCAGCCAGTGTCGATAGACTGTTCGTTATGAAATCGATTTTGTGTGCATATGCGCGGTATGCCATATGAAAGACCCCATTTTTCACCATATTTTATTAAAATCTTATCAAAGTCGTCGTTAACGTTTCGGAGAAAATGGTATTTTTGTATTGTTCACAAAAATCATGTGAGTGGGTTGTCAAATACGCGCGAAGACGCGATCCCATACATATACATATATGTGATTTGGTAACCCACATAAATTGTAAATTCATGGCGAATGATGGCAACAACATTCAACCAGCGCCGATCGACTTTTCGTTATGAAATCAATTTTGTGTGCATATGCGCGGTATGCCATATGAAAGACCCCATTTTTCACCATATTTTATTAAAATCTTATCAAAGTCGTCGTTAACGTTTCGGAGAAAATCGTATTTTTGTATTGTTCACAAAATTCTTTTAAGTGGGTTATCAAAAACGCGGGAAGCCGTGATCCCATACAAATATATGTGACCTGGTAACACACATAAATTGTGAATTCATGGCGAATGATGGCAGTGAATGCAATTTGTTGTACAACAACATTCAGCCAGCGTTGATCAACTTTTCGTTATGAAATCGATTTTGTGTGCATATGCGCAGTATGCCATATGAAAGACCCCATTTTTCACCATATTTTATTAAAATCTTATCAAAGTCGTCGTTAACGTTTCGGAGAAAATCGCATTTTTGTATTGTTCACAAAATTCATTTAAGTGGGTTATCAAAAACGCGCGAAGCCGTGATCCCATACAAATATATGTGACCTGATAACATACATAAGTTGTGAATTCATGGCGAATGATGGCAATGCATGCAATTTGTTGTACAACAACATTCAGCCAGTGTCGATAGACTGTTCGTTATGAAATTGATTTTGTGTGCATATGCGCGGTATGCCATATGAAAGACCCCATTTTTCACCATATTTTATTAAAATCTTATCAAAGTCATCGGTAACGTTTCGGAGAAAATCGCATTTTTGTATTGTTCACAAAATTCATTTTAGTGGGTTGTCAAAAACGCGGGAAGACGCGATCCCATACAAATATATGTGACCTGGTAACACGCATAAATTGTGAATTCATGGCGAATGATGGCAGTGCATGCAATTTGTTGTACAACAACATTCAGCCAGTGTCGATAGACTGTTCGTTATGAAATCGATTTTGTGTGCACATGCGCAGTATGCCATATGAAAGACCCCATTTTTCACCATATTTCATTAAAATTTTATCAAAGTCATCGGTAATGTTACGGAGAAAATCGCATTTTTGTATTGTTCACAAAATTCATTTAAGTGGGTTATGAAAAACGCGCGAAGCCGTGATCCCATACAAATATATGTGACCTGATAACACACATAAATTGTGAATTCATGGCGAATGATGGCAGTGCATGCAATTTGTTGTACAACAACATTCAGCCAGTGTCGATAGACTGTTCGTTATGAAATCGATTTTGTGTGCATATGCGCGGTATGCCATATGAAAGACCCCATTTTTCACCATATTTTATTAAAATCTTATCAAAGTCGTCGTTAACGTTTCGGAGAAAATGGTATTTTTGTATTGTTCACAAAAATCATGTGAGTGAGTTGTCAAATACGCGCGAAGACGCGATCCCATACATATACATATATGTGATTTGGTAACCCACATAAATTGTGAATTCATGGCGAATGATGGCAACAACATTCAACCAGCGCCGATCGACTTTTCGTTATGAAATCAATTTTGTGTGCATATGCGCGGTATGCCATATGAAAGACCCCATTTTCACCATATTTTATTAAAATCTTATCAAAGTCGTCGTTAACGTTTCGGAGAAAACCGTATTTCCGTATTGTTCACAAAATTCTTTTAAGTGGGTTATCAAAAACGCGGGAAGCCGTGATCCCATACAAATATATGTGACCTGGTAACACGCATAAATTGTGAATTCATGGCGAATGATGGCAGTGAATGCAATTTGTTGTACAACAACATTCAGCCAGCGTTGATCAACTTTTTGTTATGAAATCGATTTTGTGTGCATATGCGCAGTATGCCATATGAAAGACCCCATTTTCTCCATATTTTATTAAAATCTTATCAAAGTCGTCGTTAACGTTTCGGAGAAAACCGTATTTTTGTATTGTTCACAAAATTCATTTAAGTGGGTTATCAAAAACGCGCGAAGCCGTGATCCCATACAAATATATGTAACCTGATAACACACATAAATTGGGAATTCATGGCGAATGATGGCAGTGCATGCAATTTGTTGTACAACAACATTCAGCCAGTGTCGATAGACTGTTCGTTATGAAATCGATTTTGTGTGCATATGCGCGGTATGCCATATAAAAGACCCCATTTTTCACCATATTTTATTAAAATCTTATCAAAGTCGTCGTTAACGTTTCGGAGAAAATCGCATTTTTGTATTGTTCACAAAATTCATTTAAGTGGGTTATCAAAAACGCGCGAAGCCGTGATCCCATACAAATATATGTGACCTGATAACATACATAAGTTGTGAATTCATGGCGAATGATGGCAATGCATGCAATTTGTTGTACAACAACATTCAGCCAGTGTCGATAGACTGTTCGTTATGAAATTGATTTTGTGTGCATATGCGCGGTATGCCATATGAAAGACCCCATTTTTCACCATATTTTATTAAAATCTTATCCAAGTCATCGTTAACGTTTCGGAGAAAATGGTATTTTTGTATTGTTCACAAAAATCATGTGAGTGGGTTCTCAAATACGCGCGAAGACGCGATCCCATACATATACATATATGTGATTTGGTAACCCACATAAATTGTGAATTCATGGCGAATGATGGCAACAACATTCAACCAGCGCCGATCGACTTTTCGTTATGAAATCAATTTTGTGTGCATATGCGCGGTATGCCATATGAAAGACCCCATTTTTCACCATATTTTATTAAAATCTTATCAAAGTCGTCGTTAACGTTTCGGAGAAAATCGTATTTTTGTATTGTTCACAAAATTCTTTTAAGTGGGTTATCAAAAACGCGGGAAGCCGTGATCCCATACAAATATATGTGACCTGGTAACACGCATAAATTGTGAATTCATGGCGAATGATGGCAGTGAATGCAATTTGTTGTACAACAACATTCAGCCAGCGTTGATCAACTTTTTGTTATGAAATCGATTTTGTGTGCATATGCGCAGTATGCCATATGAAAGACCCCATTTTTCACAATATTTTATTAAAATCTTATCAAAGTCGTCGTTAACGTTTCGGAGAAAATCGCATTTTTGTATTGTTCACAAAATTCATTTAAGTGGGTTATCAAAAACGCGCGAAGCCGTGATCCCATACAAATATATGTGACCTGATAACATACATAAGTTGTGAATTCATGGCGAATGATGGCAATGCATGCAATTTGTTGTACAACAACATTCAGCCAGTGTCGATAGACTGTTCGTTATGAAATTGATTTTGTGTGCATATGCGCGGTATGCCATATGAAAGACCCCATTTTTCACCATATTTTATTAAAATCTTATCCAAGTCATCGGTAACGTTTCGGAGAAAATCGCATTTTTGTATTGTTCACAAAATTCATTTAAGTGGGTTATCAAAAACGCGCGAAGCCGTGATCCCATACAAATATATGTGACCTGATAACATACATAAGTTGTGAATTCATGGCGAATGATGGCAATGCATGCAATTTGTTGTACAACAACATTCAGCCAGTGTCGATAGACTGTTCGTTATGAAATTGATTTTGTGTGCATATGCGCGGTATGCCATATGAAAGACCCCATTTTTCACCATATTTTATTAAAATCTTATCCAAGTCATCGGTAACGTTTCGGAGAAAATCGCATTTTTGTATTGTTCACAAAATTCATTTTAGTGGGTTGTCAAAAACGCGGGAAGACGCGATCCCATACAAATATATGTGACCTGGTAACACGCATAAATTGTGAATTCATGGCGAATGATGGCAGTGCATGCAATTTGTTGTACAACAACATTCAGCCAGTGTCGATAGACTGTTCGTTATGAAATCGATTTTGTGTGCACATGCGCAGTATGCCATATGAAAGACCCCATTTTTCACCATATTTCATTAAAATTTTATCAAAGTCATCGGTAATGTTACGGAGAAAATCGCATTTTTGTATTGTTCACAAAATTCATTTAAGTGGGTTATGAAAAACGCGCGAAGCCGTGATCCCATACAAATATATGTGACCTGATAACACACATAAATTGTGAATTCATGGCGAATGATGGCAGTGCATGCAATTTGTTGTACAACAACATTCAGCCAGTGTCGATAGACTGTTCGTTATGAAATTGATTTTGTGTGCATATGCGCGGTATGCCATATGAAAGACCCCATTTTTCACCATATTTTATTAAAATCTTATCCAAGTCATCGTTAACGTTTCGGAGAAAATGGTATTTTTGTATTGTTCACAAAAATCATGTGAGTGGGTTCTCAAATACGCGCGAAGACGCGATCCCATACATATACATATATGTGATTTGGTAACCCACATAAATTGTGAATTCATGGCGAATGATGGCAACAACATTCAACCAGCGCCGATCGACTTTTCGTTATGAAATCAATTTTGTGTGCATATGCGCGGTATGCCATATGAAAGACCCCATTTTCACCATATTTTATTAAAATCTTATCAAAGTCGTCGTTAACGTTTCGGAGAAAACCGTATTTCTGTATTGTTCACAAAATTCTTTTAAGTGGGTTATCAAAAACGCGGGAAGCCGTGATCCCATACAAATATATGTGACCTGGTAACACGCATAAATTGTGAATTCATGGCGAATGATGGCAGTGCATGCAATTTGTTGTACAACAACATTCAGCCAGCGTTGATAAACTTTTTGTTATGAAAACGATTTTGTGTGCATATGCACGGTATGCCATATGAAAGATCCCATTTTTCACCATATTTTATTAAAATCTTATCAAAGTCATCGGTAACGTTTCGGAGAAAATCGCATTTTTGTATTGTTCACAAAATTCATTTTAGTGGGTTGTCAAAAACGCGGGAAGCCGTGATCCCATACAAATATATGTGACCTGGTAACACGCATAAATTGTGAATTTTTGGCGAATGATGGCAGAGCATGCAATTTGTTGTACAACAACATTCAGCCAGTGTCGATAGACTGTTCGTTATGAAATCGATTTTGTGTGCACATGCGCAGTATGCCATATGAAAGACCCCATTTTTCACCATTTTTCATTAAAATTTTATCAAAGTCATCAGTAACGTTACGGAGAAAATCGCATTTTTGTATTGTTCACAAAATTCATTTAAGTGGGTTATCAAAAACGCGCGAAGCCGTGATCCCATACAAATATATGTGACCTGATAACACACATAAATTGTGAATTCATGGCGAATGATGCCAGTGCATGCAATTTGTTGTACAACAACATTCAGCCAGTGTCGATAGACTGTTCGTTATGAAATCGATTTTGTGTGCATATGCGCGGTATGCCATATGAAAGACCCCATTTTTCACCATATTTTATTAAAATCTTATCAAAGTCGTCGTTAACGTTTCGGAGAAAATGGTATTTTTGTATTGTTCACAAAAATCATGTGAGTGAGTTGTCAAATACGCGCGAAGACGCGATCCCATACATATACATATATGTGATTTGGTAACCCACATAAATTGTGAATTCATGGCGAATGATGGCAACAACATTCAACCAGCGCCGATCGACTTTTCGTTATGAAATCAATTTTGGGTGCATATGCGCGGTATGCCATATGAAAGACCCCATTTTTCACCATATTTTATTAAAATCTTATCAAAGTCGTCGTTAACGTTTCGGAGAAAATCGTATTTTTGTATTGTTCACAAAATTCATTTAAGTGGGTTATCAAAAACGCGGGAAGCCGTGATCCCATACAAATATATGTGACCTGGTAACACGCATAAATTGTGAATTCATGGCGAATGATGGCAGTGAATGCAATTTGTTGTACAACAACATTCAGCCAGCGTTGATCAACTTTTTGTTATGAAATCGATTTTGTGTGCATATGCGCAGTATGCCATATGAAAGACCCCATTTTTCACCATATTTCATTAAAATTTTATCAAAGTCATCGGTAACGTTTCGGAGAAAATCGTATTTTTGTATTGTTCACAAAATTCTTTTTAGTGGGTTATCAAAAACGCGCGAAGCCGTGATCCCATACAAATATATGTAACCTGATAATACACATAAATTGGGAATTCATGGCGAATGATGGCAGTGCATGCAATTTGTTGTACAACAACATTCAGCCAGTGTCGATAGACTGTTCGTTATGAAATCGATTTTGTGTGCATATGCGTGGTATGCCATATGAAAGACCCCATTTTTCACCATATTTTATTAAAATCTTATCAAAGTCGTCGTTAACGTTTCGGAGAAAATCGCATTTTTATATTGTTCACAAAATTCATTTAAGTGGGTTATCAAAAACGCGCGAAGCCGTGATCCCATACAAATATATGTGACCTGATAACATACATAAATTGTGAATTCATGGCGAATGATGGCAATGCATGCAATTTGTTGTACAACAACATTCAGCCAGTGTCGATAGACTGTTCGTTATGAAATTGATTTTGTGTGCATATGCGCGGTATGCCATATGAAAGACCCCATTTTTCACCATATTTTATTAAAATCTTATCAAAGTCATCGTTAACGTTTCGGAGAAAATGGTATTTTTGTATTGTTCACAAAAATCATGTGAGTGGGTTGTCAAAAACGCGCGAAGACGCGATCCCATACATATACATATATGTGATTTGGTAACCCACATAAATTGTGAATTCATGGCGAATGATGGCAACAACATTCAACCAGCGCCGATCGACTTTTCGTTATGAAATCAATTTTGTGTGCATATGCGCGGTATGCCATATGAAAGACTTCATTTTTCACCATATTTTATCAAAATCTTATCAAAGTCGTCGTTAACGTTTCGGAGAAAATCGCATTTTTGTATTGTTCACAAAATTCATTTTAGTGGGTTGTCAAAAACGCGGGAAGCCGTGATCCCATACAAATATATGTGACCTGGTAACACGCATAAATTGTGAATTCATGGCGAATGATGGCAGTGCATGCAATTTGTTGTACAACAACATTCAGCCAGCGTTGATAAACTTTTTGTTATGAAAACGATTTTGTGTGCATATGCACGGTATGCCATATGAAAGATCCCATTTTTCACCATATTTTATTAAAATCTTATCAAAGTCATCGGTAACGTTTCGGAGAAAATCGCATTTTTGTATTGTTCACAAAATTCATTTTAGTGGGTTGTCAAAAACGCGGGAAGCCGTGATCCCATACAAATATATGTGACCTGGTAACACGCATAAATTGTGAATTCATGGCGAATGATGGCAGTGCATGCAATTTGTTGTACAACAACATTCAGCCAGTGTCGATAGACTGTTCGTTATGAAATCGATTTTGTGTGCACATGCGCAGTATGCCATATGAAAGACCCCATTTTTCACCATTTTTCATTAAAATTTTATCAAAGTCATCGGTAACGTTACGGAGAAAATCGCATTTTTGTATTGTTCACAAAATTCATTTAAGTGGGTTATCAAAAACGCGCGAAGCCGTGATCCCATACAAATATATGTGACCTGATAACACACATAAATTGTGAATTCATGGCGAATGATGGCAATGCATGCAATTTGTTGTACAACAACATTCAGCCAGTGTCGATAGACTGTTCGTTATGAAATTGATTTTGTGTGCATATGCGCGGTATGCCATATGAAAGACCCCATTTTTCACCATATTTTATTAAAATCTTATCAAAGTCGTCGTTAACGTTTCGGAGAAAATGGTATTTTTGTATTGTTCACAAAAATCATGTGAGTGGGTTGTCAAATACGCGCGAAGACGCGATCCCATACATATACATATATGTGATTTGGTAACCCACATAAATTGTGAATTCATGGCGAATGATGGCAACAACATTCAACCAGCGCCGATCGACTTTTCGTTATGAAATCAATTTTGTGTGCATATGCGCGGTATGCCATATGAAAGACCCCATTTTCACCATATTTTATTAAAATCTTATCAAAGTCGTCGTTGACGTTTCGGAGAAAACCGTATTTCTGTATTGTTCACAAAATTCTTTTAAGTGGGTTATCAAAAACGCGGGAAGCCGTGATCCCATACAAATATATGTGACCTGGTAACACGCATAAATTGTGAATTCATGGCGAATGATGGCAGTGAATGCAATTTGTTGTACAACAACATTCAGCCAGCGTTGATCAACTTTTTGTTATGAAATCGATTTTGTGTGCATATGCGCAGTATGCCATATGAAAGACCCCATTTTCACCATATTTTATTAAAATCTTATCAAAGTCGTCGTTAACGTTTCGGAGAAAACCGTATTTTTGTATTGTTCACAAAATTCCTTTAAGTGGGTTATCAAAAACGCGCGAAGCCGTGATCCCATACAAATATATGTAACCTGATAACACACATAAATTGGGAATTCATGGCGAATGATGGCAGTGCATGCAATTTGTTGTACAACAACATTCAGCCAGTGTCGATAGACTGTTCGTTATGAAATCGATTTTGTGTGCATATGCGCGGTATGCCATATGAAAGACCCCATTTTTCACCATATTTTATTAAAATCTTATCAAAGTCGTCGTTAACGTTTCGGAGAAAATCGCATTTTTGTATTGTTCACAAAATTCCTTTAAGTGGGTTATCAAAAACGCGCGAAGCCGTGATCCCATACAAATATATGTGACCTGATAACATACATAAGTTGTGAATTCATGGCGAATGATGGCAATGCATGCAATTTGTTGTACAACAACATTCAGCCAGTGTCGATAGACTGTTCGTTATGAAATTGATTTTGTGTGCATATGCGCGGTATGCCATATGAAAGACCCCATTTTTCACCATATTTTATTAAAATCTTATCCAAGTCATCGTTAACGTTTCGGAGAAAATGGTATTTTTGTATTGTTCACAAAAATCATGTGAGTGGGTTGTCAAATACGCGCGAAGACGCGATCCCATACATATACATATATGTGATTTGGTAACCCACATAAATTGTGAATTCATGGCGAATGATGGCAACAACATTCAATCAGCGCCGATCGACTTTTCGTTATGAAATCAATTTTGTGTGCATATGCGCGGTATGCCATATGAAAGACCCCATTTTTCACCATATTTTATTAAAATCTTATCAAAGTCGTCGTTAACGTTTCGGAGAAAATCGTATTTTTGTATTGTTCACAAAATTCATTTAAGTGGGTTATCAAAAACGCGGGAAGCCGTGATCCCATACAAATATATGTGACCTGGTAACACGCATAAATTGTGAATTCATGGCGAATGATGGCAGTGCATGCAATTTGTTGTACAACAACATTCAGCCAGCGTTGATAAACTTTTTGTTATGAAAACGATTTTGTGTGCATATGCACGGTATGCCATATGAAAGATCCCATTTTTCACCATATTTTATTAAAATCTTATCAAAGTCATCGGTAACGTTTCGGAGAAAATCGCATTTTTGTATTGTTCACAAAATTCATTTTAGTGGGTTGTCAAAAACGCGGGAAACCGTGATCCCATACAAATATATGTGACCTGGTAACACGCATAAATTGTGAATTTTTGGCGAATGATGGCAGAGCATGCAATTTGTTGTACAACAACATTCAACCAGCGTCGATAGACTGTTCGTTATGAAATCGATTTTGTGTGCATATGCGCAGTATGCCATATGAAAGACCCCATTTTTCACCATTTTTCATTAAAATTTTATCAAAGTCATCGGTAACGTTACGGAGAAAATCGCATTTTTGTATTGTTCACAAAATTCATTTAAGTGGGTTATCAAAAACGCGCGAAGCCGTGATCCCATACAAATATATGTGACCTGATAACACACATAAATTGTGAATTCATGGCGAATGATGCCAGTGCATGCAATTTGTTGTACAACAACATTCAGCCAGTGTCGATAGACTGTTCGTTATGAAATCGATTTTGTGTGCATATGCGCGGTATGCCATATGAAAGACCCCATTTTTCACCATATTTTATTAAAATCTTATCAAAGTCGTCGTTAACGTTTCGGAGAAAATGGTATTTTTGTATTGTTCACAAAAATCATGTGAGTGAGTTGTCAAATACGCGCGAAGACGCGATCCCATACATATACATATATGTGATTTGGTAACCCACATAAATTGTGAATTCATGGCGAATGATGGCAACAACATTCAACCAGCGCCGATCGACTTTTCGTTATGAAATCAATTTTGGGTGCATATGCGCGGTATGCCATATGAAAGACCCCATTTTCACCATATTTTATTAAAATCTTATCAAAGTTGTCGTTAACGTTTCGGAGAAAATCGTATTTTTGTATTGTTCACAAAATTCTTTTAAGTGGGTTATCAAAAACGCGGGAAGCCGTGATCCCATACAAATATATGTGACCTGGTAACACGCATAAATTGTGAATTCATGGCGAATGATGGCAGTGAATGCAATTTGTTGTACAACAACATTCAGCCAGCGTTGATCAACTTTTTGTTATGAAATCGATTTTGTGTGCATATGCGCAGTATACCATATGAAAGACCCCATTTTTCACCATATTTCATTAAAATTTTATCAAAGTCATCGGTAACGTTTCGGAGAAAATCGCATTTTTGTATTGTTCACAAAATTCTTTTTAGTGGGTTATCAAAAACGCGCGAAGCCGTGATCCCATACAAATATATGTAACCTGATAATACACATAAATTGGGAATTCATGGCGAATGATGGCAGTGCATGCAATTTGTTGTACAACAACATTCAGCCAGTGTCGATAGACTGTTCGTTATGAAATCGATTTTGTGTGCATATGCGTGGTATGCCATATGAAAGACCCCATTTTTCACCATATTTTATTAAAATCTTATCAAAGTCGTCGTTAACGTTTCGGAGAAAATCGCATTTTTATATTGTTCACAAAATTCATTTAAGTGGGTTATCAAAAACGCGCGAAGCCGTGATCCCATACAAATATATGTGACCTGATAACATACATAAGTTGTGAATTCATGGCGAATGATGGCAATGCATGCAATTTGTTGTACAACAACATTCAGCCAGTGTCGATAGACTGTTCGTTATGAAATTGATTTTGTGTGCATATGCGCGGTATGCCATATGAAAGACCCCATTTTTCACCATATTTTATTAAAATCTTATCAAAGTCATCGTTAACGTTTCGGAGAAAATGGTATTTTTGTATTGTTCACAAAAATCATGTGAGTGGGTTGTCAAATACGCGCGAAGACGCGATCCCATACATATACATATATGTGATTTGGTAACCCACATAAATTGTGAAATCATGGCGAATGATGGCAACAACATTCAACCAGCGCCGATCGACTTTTCGTTATGAAATCAATTTTGTGTGCATATGCGCGGTATGCCATATGAAAGACCCCATTTTTCACCATATTTTATTAAAATCTTATCAAAGTCGTCGTTAACGTTTCGGAGAACATGGTATTTTTGTATTGTTCACAAAAATCATGTGAGTGGGTTGTCAAATACGACAAACAACATTCAACCAGCGCCGATCGACTTTTCGTTATGAAATCAATTTTGTGTGCATATGCACGGTATGCTATATGAAAGTCCCCATTTTTCACCATACTTTATTAAAATCTTATCAAAGTCGTCGTTAACGTTTCGGAGAAAATCGTATTTTTATATTTTTTACAAAATTCATTTAAGTGGGTTATCAAAAACGCGCGAAGCCGTGATCCCATACAAATATATGTGACCTGGTAACACACATAAATTGTGAATTCATGGCGAATGATGGCAGTGCATGCAATTTGTTGTACAACAACATTCAGCCAGTGTCGATAGACTGTTCGTTATGAAATCGATTTTATGTGCATATGCGCGCTATGCCATATGAAAGACCCCATTTTTCACCATATTTCATTAAAATTTTATCAAAGTCATCGGTAACGTTTCGGAGAAAATCGCATTTTTGTTTTGTTCACAAAAATCATGTGAGTGGGTTGTCAAATACGCGCGAAGACGCGATCCCACACATATACATATATGTGATTTGGTAACCCACATAAATTGTGAATTCATGGCGAATGATGCCAGTGCATGCCATTTGTTGTACAACAACATTCAGCCAGTGTCGATAGACTGTTCGTTATGAAATCGATTTTGTGTGCATATGCGCGGTATGCCATATGAAAGACCCCATTTTTCACCATATTTCATTAAAATCTTATCAAAGTCGTCGTTAACGTTTCGGAGAAAATCGTATTTTTATATTTTTTACAAAATTCATTTAAGTGGGTTATCAAAAACGCGCGAAGCCGTGATCCCATACAAATATATGTGACCTGGTAACACACATAAATTGTGAATTCATGGCGAATGATGCCAGTGCATGCCATTTGTTGTACAACAACATTCAGCCAGTGTCGATAGACTGTTCGTTATGAAATCGATTTTATGTGCATATGCGCGCTATGCCATATGAAAGACCCCATTTTTCACCATATTTCATTAAAATTTTATCAAAGTCATCGGTAACGTTTCGGAGAAAATCGCATTTTTGTTTTGTTCACAAAATTCATTTGAGTGGGTTGTCAAATACGCGCGAAGCCGTGATCCCATACAAATATATGTGACCTGGTAACCCACATAAATTGTGAATTCATGGCGAATGATGGCAACAACATTCAACCAGCGCCGATCGACTTTTCGTTATGAAAACAATCTTGTGTGCATATCCACGGTATGTCATGTGAAAGATCCTATTTTCGCCCACATTATATTAAAATTTTATCAAAATCGTCGGTAACGTTTCGAAGAAAATCGCATTTTTGTATTGTTCACAAAATTCATGTGAGTGGGTTGTCAAAAACGCGCGAAGCCGTGTACCATACATATACATATATGTGATTTGGTAACCCACATAAATTGTGAATTCATGGCGAATGATGCCAGTGCATGCCATTTGTTGTACAACAACATTCAGCCAGTGTCGATAGACTGTTCGTTATGAAATCGATTTTGTGTGCATATGCGCGGTATGCCATATGAAAGACCCCATTTTTCACCATATTTTATTAAAATCTTATCAAAGTCGTCGTTAACGTTTCGGAGAACATGGTATTTTTGTATTGTTCACAAAAATCATGTGAGTGGGTTGTCAAATACGACAAACAACATTCAACCAGCGCCGATCGACTTTTCGTTATGAAATCAATTTTGTGTGCATATGCACGGTATGCTATATGAAAGTCCCCATTTTTCACCATACTTTATTAAAATCTTATCAAAGTCGTCGTTAACGTTTCGGAGAAAATCGTATTTTTATATTTTTTACAAAATTCATTTAAGTGGGTTATCAAAAACGCGCGAAGCCGTGATCCCATACAAATATATGTGACCTGGTAACACACATAAATTGTGAATTCATGGTGAATGATGGCAGTGCATGCAATTTGTTGTACAACAACATTCAGCCAGTGTCGATAGACTGTTCGTTATGAAATCGATTTTATGTGCATATGCGCGGTATGCCATATGAAAGACCCCATTTTTCACCATATTTCATTAAAATTTTATCAAAGTCATCGGTAACGTTTCGGAGAAAATCGCATTTTTGTTTTGTTCACAAAAATCATGTGAGTGGGTTGTCAAATACGCGCGAAGACGCGATCCCATACATATACATATATGTGATTTGGTAACCCACATAAATTGTGAATTCATGGCGAATGATGCCAGTGCATGCCATTTGTTGTACAACAACATTCAGCCAGTGTCGATAGACTGTTCGTTATGAAATCGATTTTGTGTGCATATGCGCGGTATGCCATATGAAAGACCCCATTTTTCACCATATTTCATTAAAATCTTATCAAAGTCGTCGTTAACGTTTCGGAGAAAATCGTATTTTTATATTTTTTACAAAATTCATTTAAGTGGGTTATCAAAAACGCGCGAAGCCGTGATCCCATACAAATATATGTGACCTGGTAACACACATAAATTGTGAATTCATGGCGAATGATGGCAGTCCATGCAATTTGTTGTACAACAACATTCAGCCAGTGTCGATAGACTGTTCGTTATGAAATCGATTTTGTGTGCATGTGCGCGGTATGCCATATGAAAGACCCCATTTTTCACCATATTTCATTAAAATTTTATCAAAGTCATCGGTAACGTTTCGGAGAAAATCGCATTTTTGTTTTGTTCACAAAAATCATGTGAGTGGGTTGTCAAATACGACAAACAACATTCAACCAGCGCCGATCGACTTTTCGTTATGAAATCAATTTTGTGTGCATATGCACGGTATGCTATATGAAAGTCCCCATTTTTCACCATACTTTATTAAAATCTTATCAAAGTCGTCGTTAACGTTTCGGAGAAAATCGTATTTTTATATTTTTTACAAAATTCATTTAAGTGGGTTATCAAAAACGCGCGAAGCCGTGATCCCATACAAATATATGTGACCTGGTAACCCACATAAATTGTGAATTCATGGCAACTGATGGCAGTCCATGCAATTTGTTGTACAACAACATTCAGCCAGCGTCGATCGACTTTTCGTTATGAAAACAATTTTGTGTGCATATGCACGGTAAGCCATATTTTATTAAAATCTTATCAAAGTCGTCGTAAACGGTTCGGAGAAAATCGTATTTTTATATTGTTCACAAAATTCATGTGAGTGGGTTGTCAAAAACGCGCGAGGCCGTGATCCCATACAAATATATGTGACCTGGTAACCCACATAAATTGTGAATTCATGGCAACTGATGGCAGTCCATGCAATTTGTTGCACAACAACATTCAGCCAGCGTCGATCGACTTTTCGTTATGAAAACAATCTTGTGTGCATATCCACGGTATGCCATGTGAAAGATCCCATTTTCCCCCACATTATATTAAAATTTTATCAAAATCGTCGGAACCGTTTCGAAGAAAATCGCATTTTTGTATTGTTCACAAAATTCATGTGAGTGGGTTGTCAAAAACGCGCGAAGCCGTGATCCCATACATATACATATATGTGATTTGGTAACCCACATAAATTGTGAATTCATGGCGAATGATGCCAGTGCATGCCATTTTTTGTACAACAACATTCAGCCAGTGTCGATAGACTGTTCGTTATGAAATCGATTTTGTGTGCATATGCGCGGTATGCCATATGAAAGACCCCATTTTTCACCATACTTTATTAAAATCTTATCAAAGTCGTCGTTAACGTTTCGGAGAAAATCGTATTTTTATATTTTTTACAAAATTCATTTAAGTGGGTTATCAAAAACGCGCGAAGCCGTGATCCCATACAAATATATGTGACCTGGTAACACACATAAATTGTGAATTCATGGCGAATGATGCCAGTGCATGCCATTTGTTGTACAACAACATTCAGCCAGTGTCGATAGACTGTTCGTTATGAAATCGATTTTGTGTGCATATGCGCGGTATGCCATATGAAAGACCCCATTTTTCACCATATTTCATTAAAATCTTATCAAAGTCGTCGTTAACGTTTCGGAGAACATGGTATTTTTGTATTGTTCACAAAAATCATGTGAGTGGGTTGTCAAATACGACAAACAACATTCAACCAGCGCCGATCGACTTTTCGTTATGAAATCAATTTTGTGTGCATATGCACGGTATGCTATATGAAAGTCCCCATTTTTCACCATATTTTATTAAAATCTTATCAAAGTCGTCGTTAACGTTTCGGAGAAAATCGTATTTTTATATTTTTTACAAAATTCATTTAAGTGGGTTATCAAAAACGCGCGAAGCCGTGATCCCATACAAATATATGTGACCTGGTAACACACATAAATTGTGAATTCATGGCGAATGATGGCAGTGCATGCAATTTGTTGTACAACAACATTCAGCCAGTGTCGATAGACTTTTCGTTATGAAAACAATTTTGTGCGCATATCCACGGTATGCCATGTGAAAGATCCTATTTTCGCCCACATTATATTAAAATTTTATCAAAATCGTCGGTAACGTTTCGGAGAAAATCGCATTTTTGTATTGTTCACAAAATTCATGTGAGTGGGTTGTCAAAAACGCGCGAAGCCGTGATCCCATACAAATATATGTGACCTGGTAACCGACATAAATTGTGAATTCATGGCGAATGATGGCAGTGCATGCAATTTGTTGCACAACAACATTCAGCCAGCGTCGATCGACTTTTCGTTATGAAAACAATCTTGTGTGCATATCCACGGTATGCCATGTGAAAGATCCTATTTTCGCCCACATTATATTAAAATTTTATCAAAATCGTCGGTAACGTTTCGAAGAAAATCGCATTTTTGTATTGTTCACAAAATTCATGTGAGTGGGTTGTCAAAAACGCGCGAAGCCGTGATCCCATACATATATATGTGATCTGGTAACCCACATAAATTGCGAATTCATGGCGAATGATGCCAGTGCATGCCATTTGTTGTACAACAACATTCAGCCAGTGTCGATAGACTTTTCGTTATGAAAACGATTTTGTGTGCATATGCACGGTATGCCATATGAAAGATCCCATTTTTCACCATATTTTATTAAAATCTTATCAAAGTCGTCGTTAACGTTTCGGAGAAAATCGTATTTTTGTATTGTTCACAAAAATCATGTGAGTGGGTTGTCAAATACGACAAACAACATTCAACCAGCGCCGATCGACCTTTCGTTATGAAATCAATTTTGTATGCATATGCTCGGTATGCTATATGAAAGTCCCCAATTTTCACCATATTTTATTAAAATCTTATCAAAGTCGTCGTTAACGTTTCGGAGAAAATCGTATTTTTATATTTTTTACAAAATTCATTTAAGTGGGTTATCAAAAACGCGCGAAGCCGTGATCCCATACAAATATATGTGACCTGGTAACCCACATAAATTGTGAATTCATGGCGAATGATGGCAGTGCATGCAATTTGTTGTACAACAACATTCAGCCAGCGTCGATAGACTTTTCGTTATGAAAACAATTTTGTTTCGGAGAAAATCGCATTTTTGTATTGTTCACAAAATTCATGTGAGTGGGTTGTCAAAAACGCGCGAAGCCATGATCCCATACAAATATATGTGACCTGGTAACCCACATAAATTGTGAATTCATGGCAAATGATGGCAGTCCATGCAATTTGTTGTACAACAACATTCAGCCAGCGTCGATCGACTTTTCGTTATGAAAACAATTTTGTGTGCATATGCACGGTAAGCCATATTATATTAAAATCTTATCAAAGTCGTCGGAAACGTTTCGGAGAAAATCGTATTTTTATATTGTTCACAAAATTCATGTGAGTGGGTTGTCAAATACGCGCGAAGCCGTGATCCCATACAAATATATGTGACCTGGTAACCCACATAAATTGTGAATTAATGGCGAATGATGGCAGTGCATGCAATTTGTTGTACAACAACATTCAGCCAGCGTCGATCGACTTTTCGTTATGAAAACAATCTTGTGTGCATATCCACGGTATGCCATGTGAAAGATCCTATTTTCGCCCACATTATATTAAAATTTTATCAAAATCGTCGGTAACGTTTCGGAGAAAATCGCATTTTTGTATTGTTCACAAAATTCATGTGAGTGGGTTGTCAAAAACGCGCGAAGCCGTGATCCCATACAAATATATGTGACCTGGTAACCCACATAAATTGTGAATTCATGGCGAATGATGGCAGTGCATGCAATTTGTTGTACAACAACATTCAGCCAGCGTGGATCGACTTTTCGTTATGAAAACAATCTTGTGTGCATATCCACGGTATGCCATGTGAAAGATCCTATTTTCGCCCACATTATATTAAAATTTTATCAAAATCGTCGGTAATGTTTCGGAGAAAATCGTATTTTTGTATTGTTCACAAAAATCATGTGAGTGGGTTGTCAAATACGCGCGAAGACGCGATCCCATAAAAATATATGGGGCCTGGTAACCCATATAAATTGTGAATTCATGGCGAATGATGGCAGTGCATGCAATTTGTTGTACAACAACATTCAGCCAGCGTCGATCGACTTTTCGTTATGAAAACGATTTTGTGTGCATATGCGCGGTATGCCATATGAAAGACCCCATTTTTCACCATATTTCATTAAAATTTTATCAAAGTCATCGGTAACGTTTCGGAGAAAATCGCATTTTTGTATTGTTCACAAAATTCATTTGAGTGGGTTGTCAAATACGCCCGAAGGCAAGATCCCATAAAAATATATGGGGCCTGGTAACCCATATAAATTGTGAATTCATGGCGAATGATGGCAGTGCATGCAATTTGTTGTACAACAACATTCAGCCAGCGTCGATCGACTTTTCGTTATGAAAACGATTTTGTGTGCATATGCACGGTATGCCATATGAAAGTCCCCGTTTTTACCGTATTTTATTAAAATCTTATCAAAGTCGTCGTTAACGTTTCGGAGAAAATCGTATTTTTATATTGTTCACAATATTCATTTGAGTGGGTTGTCAAAATCGCGCGAAGCCGTGATCCCATACAAATATATGTGACCTGGTAACCCAGACAAATTGTGAATTCATGGCGAATGATGGCAGTGCATGCAATTTGTTGTACAACAACATTCAGCCAGTGTCGATAGACTGTTCGTTATGAAATCGATTTTGTGTGCATATGCGCGGTATGCCATATGAAAGACCCCATTTTTCACCATATTTCATTAAAATTTTATCAAAGTCATCGGTAACGTTTCCGAGAAAATCGCATTTTTGTATTGTTCACAAAATTCATTTGAGTGGGTTGTCAAATACGCCCGAAGGCGCGATCCCATACAAATATATGGGGCCTGGTAACCCATATAAATTGTGAATTCATGGCGAATGATGGCAGTGCATGCAATTTGTTGCACAACAACATTCAGCCAGCGTCGATCGACTTTTCGTTATGAAAACAATCTTGTGTGCATATGCACGGTAAGCCATATTTTATTAAAATCTTATCAAAGTCGTCGTAAACGGTTCGGAGAAAATCGTATTTTTATATTGTTCACAAAATTCATGTGAGTGGGTTGTCAAATACGCGCGAAGCCGTGATCCCATACAAATATATGTGACCTGGTAACCCACATAAATTGTGAATTCATGACGAATGATGGCAACAACATTCAGCCAGTGTCGATCGACTTTTCGTTATGAAAACAATTTTGTGCGCATATCCACGGTATGCCATGTGAAAGATCTTATTTTCCCCCACATTATATTAAAATTTTATCAAAATCGTCGGTAACGTTTCGGAGAAAATCGCATTTTTGTATTGTTCACAAAATTCATGTGAGTGGGTTGTCAAAAACGCGCGAAGCCGTTATCCCATACAAATATATGTGACCTTGTCACCCACATAAATTGTGAATTCATGACGAATGATGGCAACAACATTCAGCCAGTGTCGATCGACTTTTCGTTATGAAAACAATTTTGTGCGCATATCCACGGTATGCCATGTGAAAGATCTTATTTTCCCCCACATTATATTAAAATTTTATCAAAATCGTCGGTAACGTTTCGGAGAAAATCGCATTTTTGTATTGTTCACAAAATTCATGTGAGTGGGTTGTCAAAAACGCGCGAAGCCGTTATCCCATACAAATATATGTGACCTGGTAATCCACATAAATTGTGAATTCATGGCGAATGATGGCAACAACATTCAGCCAGCGTCGATCGACTTTTCGTTATGAAAACAATTTTGTGCGCATATGCACGGTATGCCACGTGAAAGATCGTATTTTTCCCCACAATATATTTAAATTTTATCAAAATCGTCGGTAACGTTTCGGAGTTAATCGCATTTTTGTATTGTGAATTCATGACGAATGATGGCAGTGCATGCAATTTTTTGTACAATAACATTCAGCCAGCGTCAATAAACTTTTCGTTATTGAAACAATCTTATGTGCATATCCACGGTATGCCATGTGAAAGATCCTATTTTCCCCCACATTATATTAAAAATTTATCAAAATCGTCGGTAACGTTTTGGAGAAAATCGCATTTTTGTATTGTTCACAAAATTCATGTGAGTGGGTTGTCAAAAACGCGCGGAGCCGTGATCCCATACAAATATATGTGACCTGGTAACCCACATAAATTGTGAATTCATGGCAAATGATGGCAGTGCATGCAATTTGTTGTACAACAAC